>CACRXK020001868.1:0-48721 GCA_902702795.2 Paramuricea clavata | reverse complement strand
AAATTTATTAGGGAGCTGTTCATTGATTTCATTCCTCCTAGGCGTTTGATTTCACTCCACCAAGTTTTAGGGTTATCTTTTTCTTTACTGTGTACCTGGGTCGTATAGTATTTTGATTTACACGCTTTTCTCTCGCGATTGACAATATTTCGGTAATATTTAAAGCAGTAAATATTATTTTTCATTTTTCTCTGATAAATTACACAAACGCGTTCCAAACAATTTTGAGAAATTCCAAAATGCCTATTTTGAGTATTATTTGCTATATTGTGCGGAATTTACGTAATGTTTCCGCAAAATATCAAAATAATTTGATATTATGCGGATTCGAAGGAATTTGAAGCAAATTTTTGTTATTTTCCGCTAAATTTTTCCGAAAATGTATTCGCATAAAACATTTATTTTAAGTGTATGAAATGTTACCAAGATTTCTAGCCCATTTTTATGCTACATTTTTATACTTTGTGCAAACTAATATTGGTTTAACCCAAAAAGTAATAAAACTTCAAGTCCAATTGTGCGAAGAACTGAAAAATTTATCTTTTAATTCCTTAAATGTGTGGACTACTGAAAAAATATTTCATTTTGTATCCAAATAACTGAATTTTAACAGAATTAAATTTGCTGTCTGCAAAATACATGAACATTCGGAGAAAATATCTGAAAAATATGCTAACTGATGTAGGGTTGTCAGAATTCCTGACACCTCTATTGCTGGCCGGAGAAAATATCTGAAAAATATGCTAAATGATAGGGTTGTCAGAATTTCTGACACCTCTATTGCTGGCCGGAGAAAATATCTGAAAAATATGCTAAATGATAGGGGTGTCAGAATTTCTGACACCTCTATTGCTGGCCGGAGAAAATATCTGAAAAATATGCTAAATGATAGGGGTGTCAGAATTTCTGACACCTCTATTGCTGGCCGGAGAAAATATCTGAAGAATACAGCTAAATGATAGGGGTGTCAGAATTTCTGACACCTCTATTGCTGGCCGGAGAAAATATCTGAAGAATACAGGGCCGTAGCAACCCGGGGGGCTGGGGGGGCTGCAGCCCCCCCAATAATTTGCTAATAATCATTCTTTTTTCAAAATCATGCAAACTTTATCATTTAATCTGTGACAAACTGCAAAGAATGAAGATATTACTCATACTCCAGATCGTTCCTCGCGTAGAAATTTTAGCTAAATTTCTGTCGCGCATTTTCAAGAAAATCCCACAAAATCTGCACATTTTTGATGAACTAATGATTTATTTTGTCTTTTGCGTGTTGGGTCTTGCGAAAGAAAACTCTGAAAATGCCATTTCAGACCATCTAGAGACTCCAGATTTTCGAATTTTTCTCAAATGTTCTGCCTTCATTTCCGCGCAACTGCCATTTACGACGAAAATTCCCGCCGCGCATTTATAATACTACAGTCTGGCCCATACTTTCCTGTAAATTTCGACATACTAAAACGCTGTTTTCTGACTATCAGAATTCTGTTAAATCTTCCCCCAAAGTCCAGGAAATGGCATTTTAGAGACTCTAAATTTAAAATTTCCTCGGGTCTTTGGCCCTCGCTTTCAGCCCCCCCCCCAATCGAAAAGAGCTTCCTACGGCCCTGGCCGTATACGCAATGCAATGTGGCATACCTGTGGGTCAAATATTCAATAGCGAGCTTAAGCAAGTGATGTTTTTGTCAACACGGACGTCAGATTGCCAGGGGGGGGGGACTGGATTAAAAACTGTGTTTGTATCAGTGTGTGGTAATCTTCAACACATATGACAAAATGCAAGTTTTTTAAGGTTTTTCGCTTCCTTACACGGCGAGCATCGTGATGCAAAATTCCGCCCAAATTAGTTATACCAATTTTCAGATGACGTCCGTGTTGACAAAAAAGTCGCTTGCTTAAGCTCGCTATTGTTTGACAATAACGTGACGTAATGACTTCTGAGGTCAATTGAACGCCTTAAATACTTTCACTTAATATGTGCTCAAAATGCAAAGATTTGTCAAATATCAGAATAACGCACCAAACGTTTATTTGGCTATACATGGTGTATAAAAAAGTCGTCGATTCATCAAAGTTTAATATGAAGTAATATAGTAAAATTGCATAATTACATGTAACTGAAAATGATGTGTTCCACTGAATTCCTCTTGTGCCGATATTATTTGCACTTTAAACACAAATTATCCCGTATTTGAAGGAGAACAAGCTTTAAAATAAGATCACAGTGAAAAAAATTGTAATCACTAATGAAATTGGAGCTAAGATCTGGGCAGTCGCTTAAAAACAAAACGACATGGTAAACTGAAATGCAGTAGGAATGGCATTATTTTTACTGATCGGTATCCCGTGATTTTAAAAAGGGGGGAGGGGGATTGGCATGATATAATGTAAGGATCAGCTTATAGCTATCCCAATATAGTCAATTTTTGGTATAGTTATCAAATTTGATAAAACTTTAACCTCAGCAGAAATGGTACAAATAAACCGCATTGTCTTACAAATTATTAATGACAACACAAATAATCAGAAACTTAGTATGCTTTTACAAATAATTACCAAACATTTATTGATGGGTCTCATTAATTTTAACAATTACAATTTCTTTCGGGTACCAGTGTGCCGCATTCTTCCTGCCGGCCATCTTGGTGCTTCCTGCGTACGAGAACCTATGAATAATCTGTTGTGAGTTTGATCTGACCTCGCCTTTTCGATTGCTGGTCCGTATTTCATTGCTCCAGTTGCAAAAAGACCCTGAAAAAAGTTAGTAGTTTAGTGAAAGTTTACCAAAATACAAATACATAGTCGAACATATTAAATACGGTAGTTTAAACCAATTTAGTTCAAATTTGTGCGGATTTCTATTCTTCTCTACAGGGTTTTATTTGGGTAAGAATCTAAAAGCAAGGGGAGGGAATTTGATATCTCCACAGAGAAAAGTGGGGTTGATGAATAGAATTGAATTGATGACTAATTAAAATATTAGATAGATATGTAAAAAACTTTATTTATGCACGCTGACCTCATCAACCGAAGCTGCATGATTTCCACGCGAGGGACATGTGCAAAAGATAAAAAAGTTACAATTTAGAGGTGCTGTTAAGAGCTATTTACAAATTTAAAAGATGGAATATTTAAATTAATTACATGATAATAATGTTGTTAGACTATCTACAGGTATTTTGTACTGTAAATAGTCTAACGTTATTATTTTTTACTATTTTGAATCAATGATTCAAATATTTACAGGGTTTTATCCATATAAAACCCGGTTTCTGCGGGTTTTATATAAAACCCGCAAAAACTGGGTTTTACATGGATAAAACCTGGTACCGGTGAATATTTTATCATCAATTCAAATGAATTATCAATTCATCAACCCCGCTTTTCTCTATAGAGATATCAAATTCCCTCCACTTTCTTTTAGGCTACCTTCACACTTTTACCAGATAGCTTTCCGTATAGCGACGTGAAAAACACCTATATATCCGTACCTTTTAGGAACGCTATTTTCAGAGGAATTATTGCAACGGAGAGATGTCAGTTGTTCAGCTTCTGAAAGTTGTACATTCCGTATCGGATAGGTGTTTTTTCATACCGCTACGGAATCTATCCGGTATAGTGTAAACGTAACCTAAGATTCTTACCCAAATAAAACACTATTGAGAGCAAATTTAGAATATTTGCTTCGACAAACCCATACAAATCTTCGTTATAGCGCTTCTACCTTAATTCAATACAAGTATTTTTAACAAAAAAAGTATATTTCATTGTGTGTCAATCCTTACAAATTTGAACTAAGTTAGTTAAGTACCTCGAACGTCGGTTTCTTTTTGAGATAACATCCCTCGGGAGCGTAACCCTTAGAAAGCACCAACCTCGCAAGCCAGGCTCTCTACTTCCGCTTCCCTCCCTAACACGCTCCAGCGTGTCCTCCCTAACACGCTGGAACGTGTTTGGGAGGGAAGCGGAAGTAGATAGCCTGGGACCTACGGCCCTCGGGACGCTTTCTTCGGTCACGTCCCTTGGGTTGTATCCCACGAAGAAACCTCGTTCTCGGTAATTAACTCTTACATACAGCATGCATTGGTCATGCAGTTTACCGAAATACGATGTACATTAGACAAGTGTACCGAAATACGGTATATACTTAGAAAGTTTTGCCCCGGGCCTCGTGCAACCTCTCGAAGGCCCTGTATATTAGGCAGGGTATATTAATTTGGATGGGTTAATGATAAGACGTTTTTAAAAAAAATATTCACAGCGTATATGTACGTACATGCGCACCGACAGAAGAGCTTTTTGGCATCCCTTGCGGTGGTGCTAGCTTGGTTTTGTACTGAGAAGGTTGAAGAATTGCGCTCGGTTGATGTGATTGTGTTGGTAATTTAATCGCCTGAGCTGTTAGTGTAAATTCGTCAGCATTATCCAGAAATGTTCTTCTTGATAACGAGTTTCTGTGCGATCGCATACCACCAAACCTGTGCCAGAATAACTGAATTTAAACCTCTGATCTTATTGGGCGTTTTAAGCAACACTTGAGGCGATAAAGCAGGGGCGTGTATTAAAATAATAAACTAAAGGTGGTGTAATGTAGGAGCAACAAAATTACTGCAACATGCAACAAAAACTTATTTCAGTGCATGTTAATTAAAAATGTTTACAGATAAGTAACCGAACACGAGACAACATTCGTAAACATCGCTAACTAACATGCATGCATTGAAATCAGTTTTTGTTGCAAGTGGCAGCAATTTTGTTGCTCGTATTACTCCACCTTGAATTAATAAGCACTCACAAATATACATGTTACATTTAACAAATATAAAAAAAACGAGTTTTTTCGAGTTTTCCCAATGTCCACGAGTGTTGATATAACTGTATATATATATCAATACGGAAAACATGTTTTATATTTGTTTTATAATATAGCACAAAGAAATATAAAGAAAGAAATTTTCCGTGTTGACAATGAGTTAGATCAACACGGCTCTTAGCCAATCAGCGTTCAGAATTTACAAATACTGTATTATAAACTGTTTTCTGACCATCAGAATTCTGTAAAGTCTTCCCAAAAGTATACATGAGTATCATTTCATAGACTTTATACAGTATATTGCTAGAGGGGGAGGGTATAGCCCATAAGCCCCAGATATCTTGGGCTTTCTACAATCGCTACTTGTGCCTTCCGCTTTAATTATATCTAATTATAAAGTACCAGGCTTCTTGTTTCAACGTTCCATTGTCTTCGATTTCAAGCCAAATTCTACATAAATGCCCGAGACAGTGACGGTACTCAGAGACTTCACACAGTGCAAATTGGATTATTGCATAATTTATTCATTCAGTTTTTACACTGTCCAGAAACGCAAGACAACGTGTTACAAATTCGCGCCGACAAACATACAAACGTAAACTACTTTTAGTCACCCTACGAATCAAGACAAACAAGCACACAAATAGCTATGCTTTTTCAAATTAACATATAGTCATCACAGTATTGATATCGCATAATTTTGGATATAATTTCCATTACGACATTAGATCAGTTTTTAATTTTGGCTGCTCTGCGCCCCGGCTGTCACTAATACCCATTATTTTGTGGATTATTCTGTAGTTTAAATTATCATCGCTGAGCCTCAGACCTGCCGCTCCGCCTCTCAAAGGGGATTTTATTTGGAAGAAAGGCGCGCGAAAATGTGGGCGGCATATATATATATATATATATATATATACTCGGAGAAGTGTACTACTCACCTAGCAACACTATGTTCATTTCCCATCATATTACCAGGAACGCTCATTCGGCTACCTAAGATTCTTTCCATAACCGTCTTACGCGCATTGAGGTTTCGGAACGGATTAGATCGATTTAAGCTTCGCCGTTTTGCTGCGTATCTCGCTAACATGTCTCTTTGTCTTGGTTCGCTTCCTTGCCGAGACCTTTTCATCGAACTTTTGTTCGTTTTGCTGACGATTGCATCTGTGGTTTCAGCTTCTGGTGTTGCGGTACTTTTAGCTAGTTCTGGCAGCGATATCTACGGTAGCCGGTAGTATAAAACGTAATTGACTATTGTTAGCGAGAAAGCTATAATCAATATAAGAATATTATCGGTCAAAGACGTCAAATCTAGTTGAGAGTTTTATACAACTGGTCTCAGGCGTTTAGGGTTATCTCATTGAAGAAAACTATCCATGCACGAGTGACCACGACTCGAAAACCTACATGTTAGTTAAACATGATTTTAATACTAACTATTGAAAGGGACAATTGGAGGAGGGAAATCCATTATTGGAGCCTCGGCTCTGTGGGTATACGCCCTATATACCCTTCTGGGTAAAGTATAATAATTGAGATGAAACTGCGAGGGGTTTAATCATACTTATAGAGATTTACTGTATCGCTTCGCTAAATGTATTGAATTTCCAATTTAAAGAGTTTACCTTTGTCGGATTATTAGGCGAGCATCTGCAAGGACAGAATCTACACACAGCTACAGCAATACTAATAATCACTTAAAGGTGGACAATTAGGTTTTTCATGGGTGGGGGTTGGACAAATCCAAAAAATAACGAGCAAGCACTTCTAATTTTAAAAATCTAGCAAGACAGCTATAAATGAGAAAAGTTCCCACCGTTATGATGCAGTTGTCGTGCAACTTTTGGTTATCGTTCATATCTAATGGTCCATGTGGTCTTATATATTACATCAGTATTATCCAGCCCAGTAACGATGTCTCTCTTAGCGCTAATAAACTAGAATATAGAGGTGTAGTCTCCTGGGGCCTGTTGTATAAAAGGCTTAAAATTACTTTTTAACTACCCGTTTTGTAGTTAAATAGTTAATTCACAAAGTTAATTCTCAAATGCGCGATTCTGATTATGGTTAATTTTTGCACTATTTATTTGCTATTATTTTTTTGTACAACCGCCCCCTGATATATTCTAAAATTACCTCTTTATTCTCCTCGTCAGTTGAATCTCTTGGTTCGTCTTCTAAAATTATTCTGCAAACATGAAAACCATTTAGTGGGGAAAACCATATGGTTGTAACAATTATAACATCAAAGACTTTCTGAAAGTATCAATGTGGCGCGGAAGAATACAATACACTCTTTCGATAATTACATCACAACTAGACTGTTTTCAACTTAGGACTACCTTACTGTCGATGCAATGGAAGTGTTGATAAAATATTGCATGAATTCATTTCCTCAAGTTGATCAATTCATACGAATTCAAATTTCATTTTACTTCCTGTGCGTTTCCTATTGGTCAATCGGTTCTGAAACGAAATCTAATTGGCTCATCTAAAAGTAACAGGAAGTTGATCAATTTTCTATCAAATGAATTGATCAACTTGGGGAATGGAATTGGTGCAATATTTTATCAACACTTCCATTGCATCGACAGTAGTTCAACACATGCATGAAAAAATAATTCTATATTTTGACCAATAAATGTGGAAAACACGAAAACGAGGCTCCATTAATGCTTATTTCCATATTTATTGATCAAAATCCAAAATTGTTTTTCATGCATGTGTTGAAGAAGGATGTTCCGCTTCTCTGTGCATAGCCCATGAGAAAAAAACAACTTGAAATCCTTTCCACACCACTTTCCACCACCAAATATTATTACACCTATAGGATTAAACTCACCGACTTTTCACCAAAGGCCGCTGCATGTCAAATAATGAATTGATTTGTCAGTAGGATTTAAAATTAAACATACCTATTATTTTCTGGTGTGTTCACAGGTGGAAACATCATCTAAAATTGAGAAAATGTGCTGCATGATTTTGCTCCTCACAAAAATGAGAAAGTGTTAATACCGTGATATTAGTTAGAAAATGGAAATGGCCGACAAACAAAATACGTAAACAGAATAGCTAAGGTAAACGTATAGGTAAAGGTAAATTATATATTCGCTAGCAAACGAGCAAGCCAAGGCATGTACAAGCTCCCTTGCTTAAGCTGATTTAATCCCATATAAACTTAAGATAACCCTACAGTGAAAAACTAGTCCTGATTAAGAGTACACGATTAGGAAACGTTGTAATAATGTAAGGTACTATTATACTTCATTTGCGAGTTTCAAGATAAATAGGTCAAGAAAAATTAAAACTGTCAATATATATATATATATAGTTTGATGTACTTGGAGTCGGTTACAGGATGGCCGGATAGCGCTATCCACTGAGGTAATTGAGGTACAATAAAGTATATGTAAAGTATGCACTAATATTTTACATATATATACATTTGTAGTCACTAGTTTCACAGCTTGTCAAACATTTCAGAACGGTTGGTGGACCATAGACAATCCAGAAGACAGGGACTGGAAACGTAAGCTAGAAATATGATGACAAATCGTGACATCCGTGATGTGCCTGTCACGTAGCAATTACTTGCTGTTACCACGGTAACAAGTCTTTAAATTTACATAAAAACAAAGGCAAATGCGTGTAGTTTATGCAAAATATATCGTAAAAAAAGCGTATTATCTGAATTTTGGGATCGTAGTCGTGGAGCGGCTATACTAACAAAGGTAGATACGTCCAAATTTTCATTTATTTCTACTTTATAGTGATGCTAAATGTAAAATTTGGATCGTGCTATCGGTAAATCGCGCACGCAGCAATTATTTCCAGAAAATACTGCCAAATTTAACCCTGTAACTACAGACTTAACCTGTTTTGTCTTTGACAATGAAGCCATTTGACATCACAAGATTGTAATCTATCGAATAGGCTATTTTTATATCAATCTATCGTTTTATTCGTTTTCGAAGCAGCAGGCCATTCAAATCACATGGCACAAGCGTCACGCAAGCACATCACGGATGGCACGCGCAAAACATTAGGCGTTTCCAGTCCCTGTCTTCTGGATTGTCTATGGGTGGACGCAGCGTGCATACAACCCGCCTCTGTCGTTTAAACGCACATATATACGTACTGTTTCTCTTTCTCTCGTCTCTTCCACTTCTTCTTCATCGTCAGGCCTTTTATACAGTTGTTGATTAGGTATTGATTGTGACTTGAAAAGAGAAAACGATAAATACATCTCAACAGTGAAGTTTATGACACCATTACAACCAGAATAAAGCATTAATTGGGTCTGCCGAAGATTAGGTCTTATGAAACTTTTACACTCCCCTCCTCAGAGATGTTATTTGTATTTTAGTGCCTCGCGACTATTTGCACAATCTACTCTGATGAATCTGATCCGTGGCACTCCTTTTAGTCCTGCACGCCCGCTTTTGCTATAGCCATGCCTATATATCCGTGGGCGTGCGCTACAGGGTAAATATAGGAATTAATACGTCCTTTATTTCATTTGTTTATACTATGATAATCAATATACTTAATAAATTCATTTTTACTCTCATGCATGAATATATGAATACACATTGTGAAACTCATTAATAATTCATGAAGAAAAGAAATCATGACCGTGAAGGAGTTTGTACTGATATCTGATACAAAATCATGCTGATTTACATAAACTTTAAGTTCAAAATTCTCACCAAATATCATTAATTTATTTTAAATTGTTGAAGAATACGTGTTTATGCAAAATATATCGTAAAAAAAGCGTATTATCTGAATTTTGGGATCGTAGTAGTGGAGCGGCTATACTAACAAAGGTAGATACGTCCAAATTTTCATTTATTTCTACTTTATAGTGATGCTAAATGTAAAATTTGGATCGTGCTATCGGTAAATCGCGCACGCAGCAATTATTTCCAGAAAATACTGCCAAATTTAACCCTGTAACTACAGACTTAACCTGTTTTGTCTTTGACAATGAAGCCATTTGACATCACAAGATTGTAATCTATCGAATAGGCTATTTTTTATATCAATCTATCGTTTTATTCGTTTTCGAAGCAGCAGGCCATTCAAATCACATGGCACAAGCGTCACGCAAGCACATCACGGATGGCACGCGCAAAACATTAGGCGTTTCCAGTCCCTGTCTTCTGGATTGTCTATGGGTGGACGCAGCGGGCATACAACCCGCCTCTGTCGTTTAAACGCACATATATACGTACTGTTTCTCTTTCTCTCGTCTCTTCCACTTCTTCTTCATCGTCAGGCCTTTTATACAGTTGTTGATTAGGTATTGACTGTGACTTGAAAAGAGAAAACGATAAATACATCTCAACAGTGAAGTTTATGACACCATTACAACCAGAATAAAGCATTAATTGGGTCTGCCGAAGATTAGGTCTTATGAAACTTTTACACTCCCCTCCTCAGAGATGTTATTTGTATTTTAGTGCCTCGCGACTATTTGCACAATCTACTCTGATGAATCTGATCCGTGGCACTCCTTTTAGTCCTGCACGCCCGCTTTTGCTATAGCCATGCCTATATATCCGTGGGCGTGCGCTACAGGGTAAATATAGGAATTAATACGTCCTTTATTTCATTTGTTTATACTATGATAATCAATATACTTAATAAATTCATTTTTACTCTCATGCATGAATATATGAATACACATTGTGAAACTCATTAATAATTCATGAAGAAAAGAAATCATGACCGTGAAGGAGTTTGTACTGATATCTGATACAAAATCATGCTGATTTACATAAACTTTAAGTTCAAAATTCTCACCAAATATCATTAATTTATTTTAAATTGTTGAAGAATACGTGTTTATGCAAAATATATCGTAAAAAAAGCGTATTATCTGAATTTTGGGATCGTAGTAGTGGAGCGGCTATACTAACAAAGGTAGATACGTCCAAATTTTCATTTATTTCTACTTTATAGTGATGCTAAATGTAAAATTTGGATCGTGCTATCGGTAAATCGCGCACGCAGCAATTATTTCCAGAAAATACTGCCAAATTTAACCCTGTAACTACAGACTTAACCTGTTTTGTCTTTGACAATGAAGCCATTTGACATCACAAGATTGTAATCTATCGAATAGGCTATTTTTTATATCAATCTATCGTTTTATTCGTTTTCGAAGCAGCAGGCCATTCAAATCACATGGCACAAGCGTCACGCAAGCACATCACGGATGGCACGCGCAAAACATTAGGCGTTTCCAGTCCCTGTCTTCTGGATTGTCTATGGGTGGACGCAGCGGGCATACAACCCGCCTCTGTCGTTTAAACGCACATATATACGTACTGTTTCTCTTTCTCTCGTCTCTTCCACTTCTTCTTCATCGTCAGGCCTTTTATACAGTTGTTGATTAGGTATTGACTGTGACTTGAAAAGAGAAAACGATAAATACATCTCAACAGTGAAGTTTATGACACCATTACAACCAGAATAAAGCATTAATTGGGTCTGCCGAAGATTAGGTCTTATGAAACTTTTACACTCCCCTCCTCAGAGATGTTATTTGTATTTTAGTGCCTCGCGACTATTTGCACAATCTATTCTGATGAATCTGATCCGTGGCACTCCTTTTAGTCCTGCACGCCCGCTTTTGCTATAGCCATGCCTATATATCCGTGGGCGTGCGCTACAGGGTAAATATAGGAATTAATACGTCCTTTATTTCATTTGTTTATACTATGATAATCAATATACTTAATAAATTCATTTTTACTCTCATGCATGAATATATGAATACACATTGTGAAACTCATTAATAATTCATGAAGAAAAGAAATCATGACCGTGAAGGAGTTTGTACTGATATCTGATACAAAATCATGCTGATTTACATAAACTTTAAGTTCAAAATTCTCACCAAATATCATTAATTTATTTTAAATTGTTGAAGAATACGAAAGTTCTCATCAAGACGTTTCACAAGCCATTCATTTTCTGCTCGAGTTTGTATTCGATACAACGCAGCCGCTCATGTTGTAAATATAGTACATAGAAATATATCATCGACAGCGTGCATTGTAAATAACCATTGCAATATGTTGCGCAATTTACCTGTCTGCGACTTTTTTCAAATACATCACATGTTGCTTTTAACACTAAAATAAAGTTTTTTATAAAATTGAATAAATTTGACAGTTAATTAAAATTGTTAGACCGCTCAGGGAGCGTGCAAGATACGAGATATAATCCCGCTTGAGCGAGGAAGTATTTTAATTACCTTCCATGGCCATTTGTGCAACGATGTTTACTTGATCTTCCATTGTGAGACGTTCATCTGCTCTGACATCATCACTGTCTCCTCTAAGATGCATCAAACCCAAGCTAAGGAACGCCTTTCTTAAACTATCTCTTCGAAAATCGTTCATTAATGTTCCGACTTCGATTTCAGACTCCTCGTCATCATAGTTCAGTATTCTTCTACTAAACCTACTGCCAGCATTTTGCCTGGTGTTGTAGATGTTAGTCAAACTTGCTCGGTCTTCCTCGCTTAAACCAATAAAAGGATGCATAGATGGACGAAATCTACCTCTACTCATTCTTCGGTATCTTAATTGTTGCGCATCCAAAGCTCTCTCGGGCGTACTGGGATCTTTTATACCGTACTCACTGCCTCTCCCACGACTAACTGCTCTTATATATTCCTCCTGCTGACCATCGTAGAACCTGGAAAATAAAATCAATATCTGTTACGTGTCATGTATACATATAATTCAAACTTGACAGTCTGTTTTCACGAGAACACAGGTAGGCGTTTGCGGTTTTATTTTATTTACACTTTTATAATAATTAAACACGAGGGCTGTATACCCGGGAAATGTAAGGCCTGCAGTGCATACATTTTGCATTCCTTAAATCTTAATAGACATCATGCATAATGACGTCACAAGGCTTGATGCCCGCGATGGATGCTGGTCTTAGTAGTCATCGCCCGGGAAAATTTCGATAGTGGCCATTTTGAATTGTTTAATTTTCCCGGGCGATGACTACTAAGACCAGCATTCCACGCGGTCATCAAGCCTTGTGACGTCATTATGCATAAGGTCTATTCACCAATGGTGCCAGGCGCCCCCTCTCTAGCCAAGACTAAAGCCCGTTCTCCACTAGGCGAATTTGTTCGTGCGAACAGTAAAAAAGTAGGAACTGATCCAACTTTTTCGCGGCGAATTTTTTCGCTGACCAATCATATTGCCAAGATTCGTTTTTCGCCTTCGCGTCGCGCGAAAAAAATCGCGCCTAGTGGAGAACGGGCTTAATACGACTATAGTCTATGCGGAGTAGAATGGCATCTTTATAAAGGATTTTCTACAAAGGATTGTGTGTTTCATCCATGCACCCATGATTATAGGCACACCCGACTATTGAAGGATTACAAGGTCCCTAGCCTGGGCCACTGTCAAATTTGGAGAGAGTTGTTGTACAGCAATTTCGATTGTTCTTCCTATAGTATTGTGGCGTACAAATGTCAAATCGTTCACAGAATATAATCAATTTCTGGTTTAAATGCAAATGTTTCGCCTCCATTGGGGCACCACAAATTTCATTTCAACACTGCTAAGAAGCAAGACAATCATTCTTGCCTTCATTAACCTCGTATATGTGTCATTATGTGGATTACAGTTGATACCTCGTGTTGAATGCAGACATTATTTGTGAACGTTTCAATCGGGCATTCCAGTAGCTCCGAGTAGCCTACGAGTACAGCCAGAAATTTAAAGGAGAAATTCGACGTTTTGAGCGAAGGCCCTTCGTCATGTGGCCTTAACGTGTGCGGCTCAGGCTATGGCTAGAGCGCTTGAAGATAAAAGGAGAAATCTTGGGTTCGACTTCTAGTTGAGAACGTCCAAAATTGATTTTTCAGAAAGTTGGTCCTGTGGTCTCGACTTCGTTTGGGGAACATTTGTAACTGTGAAAATGACAATTCGTGAGATAGTTTTTGAACACAACTGGCGTATACATGGATCTCAAGACATCACCATTTTTGTAAATTACATTGATTTCAAATCTTTATTACCTGTCACTATCTTTATTACCTGTCACTTTCTCCATCAACGTATTTACTATCGCCCGACAGTCCAGTATTATCTAAGCCTGTTGCAGAAGCTAATTTTTCCAATACATTTGTATGACCAAAAACACTTCTTCGGCGAAGTCGAAACGGTTTTTTGTATGGTGCAGTAACCTCCTTCTCTCCGCTGAACGTTAAGCTCTGCTTTCTGACCTTGCCCTTCATGTCGTCCTTGGGATGGCTGGGAGGATGTGAGTCGGAGTGTTTAGGTGGTGTATGTTTAAGGATTCCAGTGCTTTGTTTTTCTGACTCGCTAACTTGATCTTCTTAAAGAATACATTATTATCGTTTTAACATAATCGCGGTGCGATTATCGTGAATAGATACAACAAATACAAGAGTGGGTTATCATGATGACAATGACGATACTTATTATGGTGATAAATAATGTTGAACTTTTATGTTACAATGGGAACACGGAAACAACGCCAAAAAGTCTTAAGGCCTGTTTACACTTGCAATTTTGCTGCGATTTTAGGTGCGATTTTCGTTTTCTGATACATGTGAACGAACTGCAATATATGTCCCCTCATCTCAACATTCATAACTCTTCCACTCGTTCACATCCATCAAAAGAAGAAAATCTCAGCAAAAATTGCAAGTGTAAACAGGCCTTTATGGAACAAAGGTACGTGTAAACTGGGAACATGATGAAAAGGGAACAAAAGAAAAATTTCCAAGGGAACACGGGGACACAGATCCCCCTGGAAGCCCTCAATGTTGGGGATGATGCTGATTAATTTTCGCTTACCTGAATGCTGCATTTCATGGGATAATTTCTTACTTTTTTCCATCGGTGTTCCAGGCATTTTAGGTGGTGTTGGCTTTGGTGTTTCGCCTTTCGTTTGCAAAACATCAGGAGTGTCAAATAATGAATGTTTGCTTGCCTTTGGGCGATGTTGCGTTGGAAGAGCTGGTAAATGTGTATTTGGAGTACTCATTTCCGGTTCTTCCTCAATGTTCCTGATGTATTGAGGTGTGTGTATGTTTCTCGCGCGGTTGTATCGTCCAAAAGTATCATGAATTGTAGCGACGTCCGGCGGCATATTTCCACTCCTTTGGAAATTGTTTTCTACCAAGCGCATGAATATACTCTTTCTCTTCCTAGATGCATTCTGCAAGGGAATGTACATCAAATAATTCACATTATTTGAAACCTGGCAATCGATATTAAGACGATAGAGTCAGTTTCGCCATGACAGTATCCACCCCCTCCAATATAGTGTAGTCGGTTTATGGAGTATCTTTCTATTGTTTTGTCTTTTCTCAATTTTGTGGTACAAATATTCTTTGAAGTGATCTATAAAATCCTTTCATTAAATGTAAGTGGACAAGCGACCAACCTGCGCAAACTGCTCCTCTGTAGGACACAAATCATAATGGTTATCTCCAACGTCTTCTGCCTTGCTTTCTGTCATGCCAACAGATAGTATTCGCTCTAATTGGCCTAACAACGAAAAATTTTAGACCATTAATCAAAGTTACTATCGTGCAGGTAATATTATTTTAAAAGATATCTATATCCTCGTGATATTAAAATAACTCGATTATTCACGAATGTATGGCAATTTTTCCGTGATTTGAAAAGATAACAGAGCCAATAACATTATGCCAGTATAATTACAAGTGGTATACATCGGTATATTAAATGTAACAAAAACTGGATATTGATTTGGGCAGCATCACATTTCTGGCGTCAATGGTTGAAGGTCCAAGGTTGCGGTGATCAATCAAATTTATATGTAGGCATCGCTTCACATCGTTGTGTGAGTTTGCTATAGTTTCTTAGTTTGTTCGGAATCTTAAGCCTTGATACTTATTTTGTGCATGGGGACTGCACTGTAGTACTGTGTCTGGTCTGGTTCAAGAAACCCTGTAGCCTGAGTATCAGCCCCTCGGCAAAGAAACCCTAATGGGGGGATACTGTGCATGCAGCTTGCTGGTGCAGTATGCTTCCTTTGAAAAGATAACTATGTCCATGATCGGTATCACAGGTATATATACTGTACGTTGCATGCTACTCCCTGCATGGTCGTTCCCTGCACGTCCAAGTGATAATAAACAATTATTGAACGAGGTTGAGTATGATATCGAGGCCGAGATTTGTGTTATCCACCGAAGCCGAAGGCTGAGCTGGATAACACAAACCGAGGCCTTGATAATTCTCGATATTATAAACCGAATTTAATAATTGTTTTATTATATATTCAAAAGCTAGAAAGAAAGCAAAGCCATTTTGTTTACGCTTTTAAAAATATGGAATTTTCGCGCGCTTTTAGCAAAAAATGGACCGCGCCGGGGCTTGGTAACCACGGGGTGCAATAATACTTTTTTGGACCGAACCTCAGTCCAAAAAAAGTATTATTGCACGCTGATGGCGTCAGCAGCTGAAATAACGCGACGGTTTCAAGATACCGCGAATTAACTATCCGACGCGTTTTGACCAATCACGAAGGAGAATAGACTTTGAATATATAATAAACATGATTATGATTGAAGCTCTGTTGGCACATGCATGCTCATTGGGATATTTGTCTCTTACTCTGTCGTCGACACTAGTTGCAATTATTTCATGTGAAAGATGTGTAAACACCTAGCTGCATAAACAAATTTACCTCCCGTTTCAGTTTCATCGAGGACTTCTTCAATATTGGTACACAGGTTATGTAACTAAAATAAAAATAAACTGCAAATAAGAAATCCCAGAGCATGCCCGTTCGCAGGTTAGGGTTGGGCATGCGAGATTGTGGTGGTTTGGGAAATATTATGCGCTTGATAATCAACCTTCTCTAAACTCATGCCCCTTAGTTAGCCTTATCTCAGCAACTTGTATGACTTCTTAGTACGTTAAGTCCAAATATAGTTATATATAAAACGATTCATATAAGTTAAGAAAAAATTATGAATACTATGATTTGTGGGATTTATTGAAATAAAGATATTCATGAAGTAAAAGCATGCATAAATTGGTGTTCATGCAGCATATTGGATGTTGTCAAAATATCCCCGAATCTCCCCGGTCCGGAACTGTTAGGGGAATTGTAAAAAGTAAAATTGTTTTTATATCTGCTGCCGCTTTCCTCATTTAAGCTAAAAAGGTATTTTGAAAAGGACGTGAGTAAAATTTGAAAATATGGATATAAAAGTTATTGTCATTCCAAGTTATAGTATCCGCAAATATATTTATCAAATATGTTGATAACAGAAGAACGTATAATGACATATTGGTGGCACTCTTGGCTCCTCTTAAGACTTGGTCGAACGAGAATAAGAGTTGACGAGAGTTGGCAAGTGACAGTTTGCATGAGAGTTTTCTCAACTCTTATGCCCCGGTCAAACCGTAGGCATGCAGCCAACAAATGCGTGTAGAATGCACCCAATGAACCAAATGTCAATTTATAAATAAGCATTATGTATTGTATATATATAAACAATGCTTTTCATTGAGTGCTTGTGGCGCGCGACAAATGACAGAGGAATGGGGCGAACTTATTTATAAATTGACATTTCCTTCATTTTGTGTATTCTACACGCATTTTAGCATTGTCGCAACTAGACGCGAATAAGTGGGGGGGGGGTGCATATTCATATATCCGTGTTCTGCCCAACGGATTTCTTTTGAAAGCAATTGTTTTTACGGTATGTGAAAATGAATACTGATGAATATACAACATCCCCCCCCCCCCAATTATAAGGCGTCTTGTTGCGGCCCTGATTTTTAAGCTGCCCATGGTCAAATGAGAACAAGATTTGTATGACAGTTGACGAGAGTTAACATGGATATTACTGCACGTAGGGAAAATTATCATCTCTCGTCAAAATTTGAACCAGTTGATGAGAGTTGGCGGTCAAACGTGAACAAGAGTTGCAACTATCATCAACATCATCTTCAATTCAGGCCTTAAAATATCGGTCGGTCACGGACATTGTCCGACCCAATTGTGAAATTGTCCGACGTAGTGAGGAAGCCACCGGACATTCTTCTGTCTGACATAAGTGAAACTGGGGTTTACTGTTTGTCCGACCCGAGTGTATTGGTGTCCGACCGAACTGTAGCTTTGTCCAACGTAAATCAATCCGCAGTAAGGCTCGTATGGTAAATGGAAAATAAAGGACAATTGAGTATTGTATAAAAAGTAAACTGCATGGAAATGTTTTAACGTAGGCTGATCGAGCGCGGGGCGGCGACGTGCTAGCGAAATGGTGAAGTGGAAAACGGGCTTAAGTTGTCGAAGTCTTACTTCTGTTCTTGCAAGCAAGTTAATTTTGAATAAGTTCTTTGTATGTTTGCATGGTGATAAAATATAATAGTTTTGTTTGTGGAAACACCACGTAAATTTATTACTGCAAAGCTTTCGATCCGTACGCCCGGATCTTCATCAGTGCTAATAATATGTCACACATATTATTAGCACTGATGAAGATCCGGGCGTACGGATCGAAAGCTTTGCAGTAATAAATTTACGTGGCGTTTCCACAAACAAAACTATTAAGTTAATTTTGGCTTGGAAATAAGTATGAATGACACATATATTTAATATCTTCACAACATTTACCGTTTAGAATTAATACATTGTGCTGATATTCATTTGTGTCATTCAGACTTTAATTTCCGAGTCAAAACTGAACTGAAGGTCATCGGACATATGTCCGACCCAAACTCAACGTCATCGGACATTTTGTCAGGCGGCCCTGCAAAAGATATTTTAAGGTCTGTCAATTCTTCAGCACTAGGAAACATTCTCTTACCACATCCCGTCACTGATACTTACTTTTGCTCTCCAACCAGAATCAAATTCCATTTTTCCACCAGCCAACGAGGCCATTTCGTCTTTCAAGTCATCTATACGTTCCATTGTGTCTGCCCTACTGCCAGGTATGGATCTTAGTGCTTCCCGTGCCAGGGGACTTCGACCAAAAGCAGAACTAAGACCTCCATGGATGGTTTGAACAGCCTAGAAAATAAACACGAACTGTATAAAAAAATTATATAGGGCTGAAGTAGGGTCACGATAAAGCATTGACTTGTTTGCTTCGGTGGCGCAGTTCTCGGAAACAAGCGTTTTCAGCTCTGAGATCGTCGGTTCTCCGAAGTTCGATTCTCATTATGCGAAAGAATCGGTCTAACGAAATTCGTGGATTTCTTCAGTGGTTTTCTCCAGGTATTCCGGTTTTCTCACATAGGGAATGTTGTCCAGATGAGTTGGGATAAATCCTAAACTAACTCTCATTCGTAGCTGTGATCCTTGGTTAGACATTCGTCATAAGATGGGAGCAAGAGGCGCCTTTAGTAAGCCTATACGACTCGTTCAGGTTGAGCTGCGTTCTTCGTAATTTACAAACTATTCAATCATTTGTATATAGCTAAAACATTTTTGCGCGTTAAAAGCCCATAAGAACGAGAAATAAATCATATAGCTCCAATCGCACTCTTTCATAGCTTTTCTTTTCGTGCGTCTTCTGTGAAAATGTGGAGGAAATTGAGGGAAAACCCGAGCTTTACCAAAGCTTTTAAATCTAGCATTTTTGCTGAAAATAATTTGGCGGGGATTTTGATTATCAGAACAATTGCACCGCATATATTACCTCGCAGTGACACGGACGTAACGTAACATATTTGAAACTAAAGAAATGGTTTATTTTCATGGTATAGCCGTCGTTAAATTAGAGTATGGCGATAATAGTTAGAAGAATGTTTTTTAAATCGGTAAAACAATGCATTTGACTTGCGCCAAGACGTTTTCGAATATAGGCGAATATATTTCGACAACAGATCGACCAAAGCGTCGCAAAACACAACTTGACATTTGAAATCTGGGTTGGTAACCTGTACTGCTGTCAACACATGACCGTATTCCGCGCAAAACTATTTCAATAAAATCGGTAAACATGATGATTTTCGACCTTTTGAAACTGTCTCGTAATGTTTAATAAGTGTATCAAAACTACCTTGTTTTGCATTTTCACACTCATCTTTGAGCAAATCGTACTTTCCATGACGTCATCGTCGGCATCTTTTCTTGTGTTGTCATATCGTCCATCATCCCTGTTAACATCAGGATATGGTGAGCGGCTTGCAGTTTGCTTTCTAGAACGATCCTTTCTCGTCTGTTTTTTTCGTTTCTGTTTCTTGCTACTTTTCCGGATAGTCTGGGGACTCAAGACATCTGTTTCGTCCATACTATCTCCTACTAATGGCGATGGTTCGGTGATTACCACCTCTGCTACTAAACGACTACCGGCTCTTGAACCATCACTTTCTTCGTTCAAGCTGGAATGGGAAAAGCCACGTTGGTCTGGTTCGTCCTCACTCTCGCTTTCTTCGTCATCTGCTGGTGTTTGGCTGCCCACATTAACCAAATTAGGTAAGGTTATTCCTGATGCAGCCAAATTTATTCGCATTCTGGCTAGTTCCTTAACAAAACATAAAGACACTGCGTAAGAGATATTTGGGCACTTCGTAACCTGAAGTTCAGGCCCTAGTTCATGCATGGCCTGAACTTCAGGTTAGGCACTTCGGCAACCAACAGGTTTTTAACATGATATAATTCGAAAATGGGCCATGCACAAACGGCACAGAGTAATCCACATATGTATGATATACAGTATATAATATACAAAATTGTTTAATTGCTGCAAGAGAGCGAAAATAATTGAAATGACATGAAGGTGAAGCTATGGGCATATATATATATATAGCTGGATTTTTCCAGGCCAGAATGAGAGAGTGAGAGTATATATTAGTAGGGCATATTTAGTGAGAACCGAGATGAACTGATTCAGATATCTACGATACATACAAGGAATATCTCTTCGAGAACATTTTACACACGGGGAGGTTAAAAGAAGAGCTGCAGTACAAAATATAGCCAGGACAGGAAGAGAACCAAGAATGAGATAGTTTGGACGATGATTTGGGTGAAAAATGCAAAAACCAAAAGTTCAAACCATTGACAGGAAAACATAATTGGCGGATAGAATGATGAAATTAAGATGATTATTGAACGAGATGGACCCACCAAAGGATGATGGAACAGATCGAGTTATACGGCGACGTTATCTTAAAAGGAAAGAAGATATTTTCTTACCACGACTGTAGTTTCTAGTTTCGATTCACTATCCTGCAACATTTGCTCCAGAACCTCCAATCTGTCTTTGTCTGGGGAGAGTGTGTCATTTTCAGAACCGGATGTACAAGTTAATCTTAGACACCTTGGGCATGCTATTCCTTCACCTTCACTAAACATCGCCTTTAATTCGATAAAGTCTCTATCCTAGAAAATCAACGAGTTAATTAAATCAGAAAATTAATTAAATCAGAAACTTAATGCTATTTTCACACAACATATGTAGCTTATATATATATCAAGTTGAGTATATATCAAGTTACATTTGATTAATATATTGATTTCTGCTCAGTCGTTTACAAGATATACAGTAGTAGAAAGCTACCTTGCCCTTTCATTACAACTTGTCCCTAAAGTTGGATATAGATATCCATGCACACTAAATTGTATTTTCTAAGCGTGCTAGATTTATCTCTCACTGGTTATGTTATCTTTTTATGCTAGGTTCTGAGAAATAAGAAACAAAAAATCGGTTCTGTACATTGTTTCTTCATGAATCGTATTGTCGGAATTACTAGTATATTTAAGTCAAATCTGAACCTATCCGCTCCAATAAGGAAATGAAGGTAAGCATGATTCGTTTTTCAAAACTTACAATGACGAGTACCGGCAATTGCAAAGGCAAGTCCACTTAAACCAACATGTATACCTTTTGAACTATAGCCTCTCCAAGCTTTGTTACTTCTTCTTGCAGTCTTGAATTTTCCTACAAGAATATGAAAATGTTAAGGTTTTACGCCGAGAACGTTCAAATGTTTCACTATAGCTTGTAGATATAGGGTATATAGCTTCATCAGTTCGTTGTAAACTCTCCACAGTATAACCCCCCCCCCCCCAGAACAAGGTGATGTATAACTCACTGGTGGAGGCAAACTGGAAAAACGTACACTGGAATGAGGCGAAAATAATTATATCATACAACTATAGCATATTTCATGAACCCAACTGCAATCCCAGTTCATTATCAACTCCGTTCATAATAGTCATGTTGAGCATAAGAGCTACCCATAACACATGTGCACAAACATCTTTAGCATCAAAGATCGCGAATTTTTTGTCAACAATCAAGATTTTCGGTTTTTATTATAACAAATGGTTGAATCCTGGATGAAATAAGAGCGTGTTGATACGAGTTGGAAAACAAGAATTTGCGAGGTTTTCCTTGTGCTCAAAGGGGAACAATGGTTGGATTGGAAGTTACAAAAAGGTAACCAAGGTAATAAAACAACTGTAGATAGTGCAACAATAGTAACATAAATAACTGGTAGAAGTAGAAATGTGGCATGACATACACTTGATTGCTAACAAACATAATTCTGGCGCTCGCATGCATGCAATGGGGTTTGCACTAAAACCTCAACAACATGATTGTGCAATTTTCTTCCAAAGAGCGTCTGTTCATGATATAATTTTATCATGAAATCTTTCGAATATTTTGTAAAAATTAAAACAATCTTAAAATCCTTTCGAGATTCCGTCATGGAATTCTGTTTAACGTGACAAGTACGGTTTAGCCAATAACCCCAATTGCTGTAAATTTAAAAATCTATATATGACCTCTAATGGTAGACACCATTAAGATACATGGTACCTCTTCCAAATCACTTGCTTTTTTCTGAGAATCTCTTAATTTCATCTCGGCAAAATCTCCTTCCAAAGATGAATCTGTTAAGGTGAATCGGCGCCTCATCACTTTGGGTAGCTAATAGTGAAAATCATACATTAATATTAATGTATATGGAAATAAACATATTATAATATATATATTAGTATAAGACAAATAGATGATTAAATACTATAGCCTATACGAAAAGATTAAGGGCCTGTTCATATGGGCAGAAGTTATCCCGGTTAGCGAGAAAACTTTTCGACAAGTTTACGAGCGAGATCTCGCCTTGTTACGAAAATAATATGAAAAGTTACATTGCGTTCATATGAGACGAAAAGTTTTCCCGTGTACCGAGATCTCGCTTGTTGACAGGCGAGATCTCGGTGACCGGGATAATGTTTTCCCCATATGAACACAACTTTCCCGCTTAGCGGGATAACTTTTTGTCGTGTCAGCAACTTTTCAATTCAATTGATGTTCAGTGCTACGTCACAGCCGGAAACTTTTCCCGGTAAGTAGGATAATATTTCTCCATATGAACAGAACAAAAGTATTTGGCTAGTCGAAAAGTTCTCTCGTTAACCGGGATAACTTTTGCCCATATGAACAGGCCCAAAGTCATTTTGTAAGTTTCTCTCGAAATCGTCAAAGTTGGAAAAGTTGTCCTCAATAGACAACTTGCATATTAGACTAATTTTTGATCTAGGCAAAAAAAGTAAATTCCCGTAAAGAACTTATTATTAAAATTTCAAAATTTGGTAACGAAATGTTGTAAAATACGGAAAATATAGCATTGCGAAGTTTGCATATTTTCAGTATGTTTGTATTAGGGAACGGTCATTATTTATGGTGGGGGGTGGCACCGAAGAGAAAAGGGTTGGGTAAACAAAATTTTGAGTGAGTAAAAGATTGGGTAAATGAAAAACAAAACAACTCGAGAGTTGGGTAATAAAAATTTATTGTCATTTCCAAAGCACGACTCACTGAAATATTGGAGACTAAAAAGCAATGTGAACAGTCATATATACAATATGTGAATCAATCAGAGTCACTCTCTTGACCATTTTCCGATTTGTTGGGAGGCAAATGGTGTCTCCAAAGAAGTACATGTGCAGACAACATGAAACTTTAGACTTCAGAAAATTTCACAAGCATGCAGTTATCAAAATCATGTCACAGAAGTGGTAAAGGACATGTGTGACAACTGAATGGTATCCGCTTGTAAAGTTTTTGGCCAGGGGTGGGTATTTATTTTTTAATTGATATTTGAGGTTGGGTAATCAAATTTTTGACTTTTTAATGGTTGGGTCAGCAAAATGTTTGCCACGAAAAACATTTCTCTTCGGTGCCACCCCCCGCCATAAATAATGACCGGTCCCTTAGGCTACGTGCGGAAATTGTTACCTAGCTAATTGTTACCATTTTTGAGCTGAAAATTGTAACAATTTCCGCACGTAATACAAACATACTGAAAATATGCAAACTTCGCAAGGCTATATTTTCCAAGCTTTACAACATTTCGTTACCAAATTTCACACAACAATGGAAAAGACACAGCGCAGAACATGCAATACAATAACCATGCAGGAACTGCAAGATTTTTGGTGTTTCCTCATGTATAATGGTGTAATTTATAGGTTATTCTGAAAGACAAACTGAAATGTTATTTAGTTACTCAATTTGTTAATTTTCTTTAAAATAAACTTCCTTGCCGTAAACGATTTAATAAAAGCCTCTTGTATACAATAGACGCCACGTATCTAATAGGCGCGGAGCGTAATAGGTCTCAAAAAATTTTTCTGGACATACCAAAAAATATTTTCCGCACATACCGGAAAATAACAGAAATTCAAGTTTTGAAAAGTGCCCTTTGGGCAAAAAAAGGCAATCCTTAAAACATTTTACACGCAAGAAAAGGGCACTTTGCTCCCGGAAAAAGGGCAATTGGCAAAACTTGGGGGCCTGACCCCCCCCCTGCCCCCCGGTTCCTACGCCCCTGGTTGGCAACTCTGACTATATATGTTGGGAAACTCTGATTTTGGCTTTATAGCCGAAAAAATTGAGAATTTTAAAATATGTCTATTAAAGTAATATGTTGACAAAAATGCAAATTAAAATATCCGAAATTCATTTTTATCAAAAATAAACTTTACCATTAGAAATTCGCGAAAAAGTATGTTTATGAGACATTTACAGCGAGTAGTAGCTATATGATGCACTAATTTATACTAAAAGTTACTATTCTGCTAACTTTGATCTAACTCAAAACCGACTTGAAAACTCGCACCACTCGTTTTTCTGTTTTATATGTGCTTTTTGCTATCTTTCTAATGGTATAGTTTATTTTTGTGAAAAGTAAATTTGAAATTTTTTCATTTTTGTCAACATAGTATTATTTTTTTAAATTTTCAGCTATAAAGTCAAAATCAGAGGTGCTAACATAAATGGCAGTTGGCAGCTTGTAACAAATATGCCATCAGAGTGCATGCAACTTGGCCTCTCATATAAGATGTTTCAGTTTATCCAATAAATTACCCTTTATTGTCAACGTCATCTGATGACATCGTCAACTGACAACATTCGTCATTAACAATCGGCAAGACCTGAAATTGTCCCGTAGCTTATCCGTACCTCATCCTGCAAATCATCTTCCATGCCTTCAAGGGAAAATTTTATTCCACCTGGAGACTCCTTCATTTTCTTTACAATGTCTTGAATATACTAAACAACGACAAATTACATACATCCTTCAAAGTTTGCATGGCGATAAAACAATATCTCTTGGCTTGTGGGAAACTTCACTTATATTTATTACTGCAAACCTCGAGCTGCATGTACAAGCCAGGATTTTAGTATATAAGAAGTGCGAATTAATTAAACAAGTCATCTATTAATTAAAAGGCTACTGATAAAGATCTGGGCTTACAATTCGAAGGCAGGGGCGAAACTATATCTCGTCGGGTATATCCATACAATTTCGGAGGGCAATTTTTGAAAATATTTGAGTGTCTCGGATTGAAAAGTAATAGTGAAACGACTGAAATGTTCGTCCGTCGGGAACGACTTCGGCCACGCCCTTTTGGTCGGCAAAACAAGCTCACCCCCCCCCCCCTCCCCCAGTAGGAATACCGAAGTTTCGCCCCAGGCCTGTTCGAGAGGTTTGTAAAAACGAATATATACGTGGTGTTTTCCACAGACCAGGGGAAATAAATTGCGACATTAAAAGTTTTGGGTTAACAGAATATTTTAAAATTGTGAAATATACTAAGAGAAAATATGTTATGAAATAAAATTTGGGGGTCACCGATATATTGTCTGTCGAGTTAACTTAAAAAAAATTACTTTAAAGCCAAAATATCCGCCATACTGAAACGTCATTGTTGCCATAGCAACGGCAGTCGTAGTTGTATATTTTTGTGAAAGAATTCGAACTCTTTAGATGTTGTTTTACATATCTAAGGTATTATTTGTTTCTAAAAAAGTAGTAATTGTCCAACTACCAAAAATACGGATCTCAATAGTAAATTTTCCATATTTTTAAAAACTGTATTGGGCGCGCCACCTTAAATATAATTCCTCATTGTTTTCATGAATGTTAATTATAATCAAGTTAACGCATGGGCACAGGAACAACCTAATTTATAGGGAACATTTATTCCAGTTTCGCAGTGATGGAACAGAAAGAGCCTGGAGGGATGATTTTGGTGATTGAAAAACTCATTCGGCATAAAGGAAAAGTCAAAAGGTGATTAAAGAAACTGAATGTTGCGTTTAACAAAAATATAATAGCTGTGTAAACTATTTTTTTTTTGTCATTCATTCAGCAATCTGCATGTGCTGGGAATACAATGCATTTTTTGTCATACACCGCCCGTCACAAGTTAGTTCCATACATATAAATCATTGCTTTTTATTCTGGCTAGACTACAATAGTTTGCGATTTGGGGTGGCTCGGTGATAAATGTAAAGTTCCGTTTAATTAACTGCCATGTATGAACACCGTGTTGCGGCAGGGGCGTAGGAAACATCAAAAAGTTGGGGGGGGGGGGGGCACTTTTCGAAAGAAAAGGGAACCTAAAAAATTTTTCACGGAAATGTTATCCGGACATATAATTTTTTCCGAAAATAACAAAACTTTTTCCGGAAATATCATAATTTTTTCGATCTCAACGAAATTGTTAACGTTGTCAGAAGGACACTTTGCCACCAAAAAAAGGGCACTTTTGATTTGAAAACTTGGGGGGCACGTGCCCCCAGTGTCCCCCTTAATTCCTACGCCACTGTGTTGCGGCTCAAGTGAAATTTATGTACCTGTTTACATGTCGCGACTTCGTTCTGTTTGGACTTGAGTTTGCCCTCCAAATTTCCGATTTGAACTTGCAGTTTATCACGATTCTGTTTCACCCTAAGGGTTGCCTGCAGTAAAATAGAAAATTATAAATAACTGCAAATCGTCCGCCTCAACTTTATATGTTCAACACTCTACCGCCGGGGCTGTATCATTAATTTCATGCTCAACAATCTTCTTTTTCATTGCTCCATCTACCCACTATAAGCTGACCTCTTTAGTGGATTTTCGTTTCTTGAGAAGCTCAACCCGCAAAGTTAAAACAGCAATATTTACCCGTGTTTTCAGGGCTGTAAATACTCGTTACAATTGTAACGCGTTACTGTGTACTCGTTACATTTGAAGTAATTTTAACCTGTAATTAATTACGTTTTTAGAAATGTAATGAAAAACGTAATTAATTACAAAAGCAAGGAACGTGTTCCTTTTTCCAGGAACAAATTGAAAATTCCTTTTCTTTCTTATCTTGTAAAATTAAGAAATAAAAAATACAATGTTACGACAAAAATTCAGAAAAATGGCTGAGCTTATTTTCAACGAGATCACATGACATGATAGCCTACATGAAGTAGTTAACAATTATTCGCCGAAGGCGAGGTGATTATCGGTGAATAAAAACCGAGACGAAGTCGAGGTTTTTATTCACGATAATCACCGAGCCTGAGGTGAATAATTGTTTTAGTATAATTTCATAGGTGATTATTTGGAAAAAAAATAAAAAATACACATTTCTTCGTCATTTAATTGACAAAACGGCTTCGGCCGCCATTTTGAAAATCGCTTAGGTGATTATCGCGTAATAATCACCTCAACGGCAACCAATCAGCGTGGAGAATTTTCAATAATCACCTATGTAATTATACTAATACTATTTATTGCGAAAGTGAAAACCACAATTTCTTCCGAGGCTCGGAGCGCCAAATATTGGCAAATAAAGTTTTAAGTTTACATGCTTCGATTTGCATGTCAAATGTTTTAATATATTGAAATATCATCTTGATAAATTCTTGCAAATTTCATAGTTTATACCGTTTTTATTTACAACTACTGTTTAAGATATTGTCTTATAATATATATAGTAACAATTTGCCGGTAAAGGAATTTGTAATTAATTCCTTTTTTCCGGAGTAATTTTTTCATTGTACTTAATTACATTTTAGAACAAGTAATTGTAATCAGGAATTTATTATATTTTAAAGCAAGTAATTGGAATTGGAATTAATTCCTTTTTCAGCGATAATTTTGCAGCCGTGCGTGTTTTACAGTATTGTAAAAGTAAAAGGCATCTTCAAATTAAAATTTGAAAAAGGGGCATAATCAAACTCAAAATAGTAAACAATTTGTCAATTTAGTATTTGATTAAGTTACAGTTAATAACAATTTTAAACGTAATAAATATATGAAGATTTGTTTTCTAATTATGGTTACTCTGAGGTAAAAATTTTACCTCCTTTTCTTTTTTCAGCAACTCTGTTTTCCTAAAGAAAATTTGCAAAACAATAATTTTATTTGACAATTTAGACTTCAATCGTCAAACTGAGATTGATATTTATATAACACTCCCTTTAGTTAATATTGAGTAACGCTATAAAAACACGTCAGGTATTTTACACATATATAGGCTAGGACGTAAATCTCAGCTCCTTTAATGTACATCTTAATTGCCCATATAGGCATACGCACAGTCCCAAAGACCTATTATAATTGCATATAGTTTATATAGGGGGGAGATGATTGCAATAAAATGGTTCGCTTGACATAAAACTGTGTATAAAACTGACATATTTTCAGGCAGGTCTCGTAATTTTGGGAACGGGTGTTGATAAAATAATTAAATTTCAGACCTTGCACATTACGTATCTATGTTTTGGAGCAGTCTACCAGTTTTTCCAATTTTGTGAGCTGGCGTTTTGTTCAGTATTAATTTAAATGTAAGTGATCGCAGTGAGAACTTATACAGATATAATGGAGCTTACTGTATGTATCCAACACATTTCGTGGATGTTTGAGCACTATATGAATGCACTTCATGTACGAATCAAATCCATCACGCGTTAATGCCTTCCAGGCAAACCCCAGGGCGTTTGAATCAAATTCCCCGAAGTGCATGGGGGCGGAAAATACAGTCAACTGTCCTGTAATAGTCATATAGAGGCAGTCGGCAATGCTGCCAAAATTTAATTAAACAAGTTTAATTCAATTAGTAAAGATAATAGAAATTGTGGTGTATATATTGAAAGAAAAGATAGACAGAAAATTGTTCACATTCCATACTTTATATAACGACATAATGTCGCTCAGAGCGAGAACAACAACCAAGAGGCAATCAAAGCACCAGATGATATATATTTTTATGTGGGAAAGCTGAACAATTTGGTGTACATGGTCAAATCACTCAAATGCCCGACCGAGCGGAATGACCTTGCGTCAAATTCCAGCCTATACGGACATCATCTCGAGTCAAATGCTTCGAGGATGATCGCGGATAGATTTCACTCGTACACTTGGTATATTTACAGCCTATTGGAGTATTGCTCATGCACAATAAAAAAGCGAAGCATATTCCAGATTGCATTCATACACTGGCAATTCAAAGTACTGTTAGTTCCACTTACTTTTCTATCTCCTCGTTTTGTTTGTTCATAATGTTCATGATCTTTTGCAACTCGCTGGCCAAAACATCTTTACCTGATGAAAAATAGAATCGTTCTTTATCGATTCTGTGTGGTTAACAGTTTTTTTTTATTTAACTGGTACAAACCGGACGAGTTTTGTTTTTGCGACGTTCTTCCATAATGGCATTCAGTGATGGAAGAAGTTACTGCATGGTGGACATGGTGGGGGAAAACGTTTCCTCTGCAACGTTACAAAACAAAACTCGTCCTGTTCAAGACTAGATAAATTAAAAACTACTTAGCTGATTATATGAATAATGAATACGAAGATTATTTAAAGCGTAGCAAAATACGAAAAACAACTTTTTCAAGATTTTTATATAACAAACAAAAAAAACCCAACTCGATTTCATCTGCAGAAGATACTTAAAATACTCACACAACGCATTTGAAAAATGAGTCGGTATAGTATGGACACGGTCACACGGGATTTACTGTAGGCCTACCTATTTTTCACTGCAGGGAAAAGGGGATTTGGACAACTGGGAAATAGAATTTGGCCCAGAAATCTTGCTGCTAGGAATATGATTTGACAAATCAGTGGGTCGGGTGACTAGAGATCCCTTCACGATTTACTTGAAAATATGGAGAGTTCAGGAACTATTAACCAATCAGACGCATTTGATATATCCGATTAACCAATCAGATTCGTACTAAGTCAGTGAAAAGTAATGGTAGTGGAAGTCAGATCTGAACATCTCCTAAGACTCTTTTTCACTCATCACAAACTCACTGCAAGTACTTTCATCCAATCACAATGCTCGGCAGATTTCAATTAGATGCAAACAATCGCAGTGCAGGGCTTGCGTGTTGGTTTTGTGCGTGGAAGCTAGATCGAGCCTTTGTTGAATTGGCAGTACCTCCCTCTCCTTCTTGACGAACTGTCTTCAACAAATGAACAATTTCTTCCGCAGCGAATTTCCATGTTTCCAAACGTTCCTTACTGTTTACTGGTTCCAACTTTTCCACATTCTCAGCAGCTTTAGCTAAATTATTCAAAACAATTCTTACAAGTAAGCCCAAAAAACAAGTTCGCGACATTAATGGACAATGAAAAATCCAAGACTCTATATAGCTGTTACTCGGGCACGAAAACCAACTGGTGAAAAGGCGATTGAGTTCATTATATTTTAAATTTAAAATGGCACATTTAAAATATGCTTGATAAAAACAGAAATATTGTTACTGAACTAAATTTTTCAATATTTGTTTTTTAATATATGAGTGAATTGCTTATTTACGTATAAAATTGCACGAAGATTTTATATGTCATGACACAACATTTACATTTTTTTTTCATCTCTTGATAATTTTATTATTTTCACAATATACTTGTATGCTGGTTGCCGTTGGCTTTGGCAAAACAAATACCATACATGCATGCATGCATGCAGATAGCAAAACGTGAAACCACACAACTGAAATATACTGCATGCAGGGTGTAGGAAAAAAAGGTCATCCAACTTTAGCATGTTCATGCATGTACGTTAGATATTGAGTTTATCGATACAAGTTTTAATAAAGTAACACAGTAATAATATTCAGGCTTTTAGCTGTGCATACAATGATACCTTTCTTTATATCATTATATTAATATGAAAAAATTAAATATTGAGGGCACAACAGCACACTAAATATACACCCTGTATAGTATAAGAGTTACCCTTTTCTTTCTGCTTTTCCTTCTTCATTCGTTTCTTATCTCTAAAATTTTGAAAGAGTCATATAGTCCAGAATAGAAAGCACGACAGTTTAATGATGATACTGCTCCGTTAAGAGTCCTATGCCACCTACTGCTCCGTTAAGAGTCCTATAGTTAAGCACCGATATCACGATATATACAGCTATTTCAATTAAGGTTGTCCACGAGCAAAGCGGAAAAGTCGAATACGAGCGCAAAAGGCTGCTGGGAATCGCTAACAAATTAATGAATTTTCAAAGCGATTCCCAGCAGCCTATCGCGCTCGTATTCGACTTTTCCGCTTTGCTCGTGGACAACCTTAATTGAAATAGCTGTACATGTTTGAAAAAATGATGATACCGGATTACTCTTGTAGTGGATTACAATCCGTATCAGAATGCGTTTTGGTTAAACGATGCTACGGCAATTCGGTACATACCACCAACTAAAAATCACTCCTGGCTTCTGGAAGTGATATGAAAAATTGAAAATTAATCCGGAAAGTTACGAGCATCATGTAACTAGTTGATCGAATCCGATATACGTTCGGATTCGTTATTTTACTTCCACAAGCTTCTTCCTATTTCAAGGAACGTTAAAATATATTTTCTAAAGACTAAACAATTTTCATATTGCATATTGCATGGCCAGTGTTGAGTATCCTGTTATTATATTTGGGCGTTTTCGTTCAGTGGGATTGCTGTCGACATATTTTTGATTCTGCGAAGTTTCCGAACAGCCGGACTACTGAACAACGTCCTAACGTATCAACTTTATATCCCGAATTTTGGTTTCAAAATATCTTTATTTTTGTGCCAGAAGTAATGCTGTACTTAGACTTCTTTTGATTCCAAAACGTTAATCTGTCAGTTAAGCTACCCCTCGAGCTACCCTATCTTCTAAAAAGCCAGTGTTTTAATAAAACAATAAAATATTCGACGAAAACTCGTTGTTGCGTTGAAGTCCACGCGAATTTTTGTTATTGTATTGTGATCTAAATATTCAAACCGGTATTGTGTCACGAAAACGTAACTGATTTTGTATCGGACTGGTTAGACAATCCGATATGAAATCTGATCCGGTATCGTGCAACTGGGACCCAATATCTCCTTGGTTGACTCTGATAGGGTCTTTGCATAAAATGTGACGGACCTCGAAATTTGGTTGCAGTTACAGAATTGTCGTTAATTTTGAAAGTTAATTAAACGAAAATGAAACAGTTTACATTGCAATACTTTTTTCTTTGAAATTTGCTATGATAAGAAGTAAAGTCGAGGAATGGTGATCACAAAACGCGCTGTTTCTCTTGGTCCCAGTAAGCGTTAAATACTCAGGGTTTTAAAAACTCATTAATATGTATGCAGTATACACTGTATCTCATATTTATCAACTGAACAAATGAAAAGAGATCAGAGTACTACAGCGTGTTCCCCTGAAGCATGCGCAAACAAGTTCACCACAAGCGCGAAGACCTATACATGCATGCAGTTATTACTCTTCTTGAATATTAAATACCAATGCTTATATATAGACTATATATGATTCCAAACTAAGGGCGCAATTCCAGTCCTCGCACGAAGCTTCTGGCAGCTCGCTGCGAGTGCATGCATGAGCACTTTCATCCAATCACAATGCTTAAGAGTTAATTTTAATTAGATGCAAGCACTCGCAGCGAGCTGCGAGGAGTTTCGTGCGAGGACTGGAATTGCGCCTTAAGACGAACAAACTCACGCTGCGAATACAGAGCGATGTCAAACATCGTTTGGGCATCGCAATAGGGCATTAGCAGTCAGGGCATCGGGGACACGACTCCCAATACGTAACAAACCACACTATAAAATATGAGTGTAGGTATACCCTTTAGAAGCAAACTCTCGTTTCTTTAGCAAGCATACTTTGGCATCCATGTCCTTGAACTTGTCTGAAAACCACCGTAGCGTTTTCGTGTAATCTCTAGAAAAAAACATCAGTGATTTTAGTTGAACACAATCGATCTCGTCAGCTTAAATATCCTGAGTAACTGTTTCTATAATCGATGTTACTGCTTTACGTATTGGAGTGATTTCTTCACTAGCTGGTTATAAACGTCCAACGATCGCGATTTTCTTGGAAGGATTAAATGATTGCCCCTCTCACTATCATCAACGTTCATTTTAACATGCAAATTTTATTATAAAGATATTAAAAGTCTCGTAAAGCTTTGCAATAATGAATATATACGTGGTATTTTCCATAAATATTTTATGTTATCCTCTTTAAATAAAGCAAAACACCGATAAGATATTAATTAGCTTGTTAATTGAGTTGTAATGCCACACTCTTGGACGTTATTGTCTAAAATGTTGTATTTCTTAAATGGTTTAAAAACCACTAAATTAATACTGTATGTTACCTAAGGCAAGTGTCCGAGGTGTAAAAATCAAATTCATCATCATCATCGTCGAAAAATGTCGGCACCTAAATATAATGTAAAATTAAACAATATGATTTTCAAATGAAACAGTGACATATGTAATGTGCATGGGGGAAAGAATAGATAAGGGCCATGAGAAAGATTGAAATATTTTTAAAGTTCTCGATGATTTTAACGCCTTTGATTGCGAATACATGCACGGTTACCGTTGATGATCTAGTGTTGGAATATAATGAAATGCAATATGGCAATGAATGTTGAAGAGTTTTGACTAGTGTTCACTCTGAACTGCTGCAAAGTGCTAGCTGCATTAATAATAAACGCCCCTCTTTAATAGACCCCCCCCCCTTGAAGTGGCAAAATCTATTAAACACTGAAGGCGTGTGTTAGATCATGTAATGAAGTATATCTTCGATATTTCTCAGTAGACGCTGGCAAACACACAAATTAAACAAGGCAAGGTTCTACAATTCGTCACTACATGTGACTGAAGCGTCAAAGCTTTGTTCAGCTGAAACTGAAAGCAATGATTGGTTATAGATGCATTGTAGCAAGAAAATGCAATGATAATGCTTGAGCTGCAGAATTCAAAAATTCTTATAGAATAATAACCTATACACGAATATATACCGACTACAAGACGTACCTCTCTCATTGAGCTCCTCTGTGCATTCATGCTCTATAATTGAACAAAGAAGAAGTGCTGAACTTTGGATTCTATGGAGCACTTACCTGCAGGTAACTCGAAATTATTCATTTATCGAGAATTTAATTACTTGTTATTAAACGATGTTCTTACGAAATTGTGTAACTAGGAAAGTCTATTTCACTTACCTCCTGCACTGCCTGTAGAAGCTAAAACAAAAGAAAAACAATTTTAATCACGTGAAAAATCAGTCGCCCGGGTACGCCAAGAAAGTTGAATGTAGTTCTATACTTTCATGACGTGTCCGCGAGCATTCAGGCGGACAAAAAATGCACAGGTTAGGCAACTATACAGAGAAAGTTGAGTAGTGTTCGCTCCGCCCGCGCGGGCAAAGCGACTGCAATGGAAAATTGCCTTTAGATGCATTTACCTCTTCCCTCTCAGCGCACACGAATTTATAGTCAGCCAGTATCCTCAGAATATTATGTTTTAACTAAAGTTGAAAATAACAATGTTTGTCAGTCTTTACTATCATTTCTTATTTATATATGCTATGAGATATTCGGGCGAATCCGGAGAAGAAAATTTATGATAGCAAGATGTCATGAGTATAACACCTGGTAAATGGGAAAAAAACCGCAGATGCTTCTAGCCCATTTTGCCTGGAAGTAAGTTATTTAGAGGAAGATATTTAGCTTCAGACAGAGGTCTTCGCTAACTTGTTACCAGTCGTCATTGTTAAATTAAATCCATACAATTATTGATCAGTGGAGGTACGTGATTCATTATCATTATTTTCCAAACCTCATTCAAGGACTGGGTACTAGTGAGGGGCCTGTGCTCAAATATCAGCTTTTTCCTCATCCTCGTCCCCAGGCCCAAGCTCGGCTTTTTCCTTCACGATTTTAAAATAAAGGCTTTAATGTAGGCAATGGGGCCAATTTCAAATTCTTTCTTGTCGTAAAGGAATATACATGGTCTGAATTTATTAATTAACATACAATGATATTTTCTCTGGCGAATTTGAACATGCATACATCACAATGAGTTTTAATTCTATAGTGTTGATGAGTTTTGTAAAATCTCGTCTGTGTATAGCCACTACTCGATATCTAGAACGTTGTCAAAAACGTGGCAGTAACACCTCATTCTGTATCTGTTAGAATTGACGGGATCTAGCTTTGATCTTCAGTTTTAGTGCTTAGTAAAACCTACCAATTTGTAAGTTGTTTCTGTAAGCGCAGACATAGTGTTACACGAAGACAGGATAAAACGGCCAATTACATCTTGAATTACCCAGATATTATACTTGAACTTTTCAATCGAATTACCTTGGTCAACTCATCCCTACTCGCAGTATCAATTTTGAAATCCTTACCTTACTCCCAGGCATAACTGAAGCCTGCCCCTGGAGTTCATCTATATAATCCTAATGTGAAACAAACACAAGAATTTATGTTAACTTTGATTTACCAGCCTGGAGTGGTAGGAGGAATACTTGCATTTCCTATTCTTAGAGCCTATAACAACTGAAGGGGCAAAATATAGGTTTTAACGTCTTTAAACCATGGAGCCAGTTTAACCACAGTCGTATGAGTCACGTTTTAGGGGGAGTTACTATTTTTAGACTTTTATAGGGTTAGGATTAGGGTTTGGATGAGGGAAAGGGTTAGGATTAGAGTAAGGGTTAGGGTTAAGTTTAAAATACAAAGAATACGAAATTACAACAGTCTAATCAAAGGCCTCTGAGGCCGACTCACGGAAGGGATCAAATGATCAACAGAAAGAATTAGAGCGGTTCGTAGTTTGTTTTTGCAAACGGGCACCGTGCAAATTTGCCATTTGTCGTGCTTCTTTTGCCAAATCAAAAGAACAAACGCGTCAGTCCGGTCAGATTTCTGGTTCTGAAACGGTCCCGATTCGCAGGCAAACATTTCGCGCAAAGCAAACTTGTCATTTCCCATTGTTTAACTGCCCCTTAAAATAGTGTATTAACTATTATTAGTATAATTACATAGGTGATTATTGAAAATTCTCCACGCTGATTGGTTGCCGTCGAGGTGATTATTACGCGATAATCACCTAAGCGATTTTCAAAATGGCGGCCGAAGCCTTTTTGTCAATTAAATGATGAAGAAATGTGTATTTTCTTATTTTTTTCCAAATAATCACCTATGAAATTATACTAAAACAATTATTCACCTCAAGCTCGGTGATTATCGTGAATAAAAACCTCGACTTCGTCTCGGTTTTTATTCACCAATAATCACCTCGCCTTCGGCGAATAATTGTTAATTAAACTACAAAATAGTAGCTAAAAACGTAGAAAGCAGTTACAACGACTCCAGATATTTACACTAAGCTACAAGATTTGTAACATGAACATTGCCATTGTCTCTTGTTAACTAACGTCTCAGCTAGGAAATCTCTGTTCACTTGGAAGAATTAAATTAATTTGATAGATACTGATTTTATAGCGAACAACAAACTAACGTGTCAGTGATCTCTGTTGGAAGAATTAAATTGATACTGATTTCACAGCGAACAATTCAGTCCCTTGGCCTTGGGAGAAGTGTCGTCAACATGAAGGCACTTGGTTAACGCGTATAGTACGAAACTTGGCGTTCGTAACAAAGGATTGTCTAATGAGCGCGGTAATAGGCTCTCAATTCCCATTCTTCTCACACGGTCATCTTACGATCCTAACTTATGAACCTGTATATATATAAATATATACCTATACATATACCTGTATATATATATTTCTGGTCGTTTTTCAAGATTAAGTCTAAGGTATCTAATATTCCGTTAAAAGTCTCGGTTAAATCTAGTGAAAATCAAAGAATGTATTCCAACAACAACGTAGACATTGCGAACACTTTTAACGAATATTTCGCCTCAATTTTTACGCATGACAACAATAGTGACTACAATCTAGGAGAACACTCGGATCCAGAAATTGTTTTAGAAGACATAACACTGACTAACGACGAAGTAATAACCGTATTAACTAATCTAAATAACATGAACAAAGCTCATGGTCCAGACGGAATCCCAGCACGTTTGTTGACGGAAACATCATCTCAAATCGCTCCTTCACTCTGCGCTCTCTTCAACAAATCTTTACGTTGTGGTGTTCTTCCAGATGATTAGAAATTAGCGAATGTCGTACCAGTACACAAACGGGGTGAGAAATCCTATGTCGAGAACTACCGTCCAATCTCGTTGCTTTCCCTTATCTCCAAAGTCCTCGAGCGTTGCGTTTTCCATAACATCCAACATCATGTTTTTCAACAAATCAACCCTTGCCAACACGGTTTTGTTCCACGAAAGTCATGCGTAACGCAACTGATCGAAGTATTCGAACAGATAGGTCGGAAATTAGACAACGGTAAGCAGATAGACGTGATTTACCTTGACATGTCGAAGGCATTTGATAAAGTAAGTCACGCTCAGCTCATGCACCGATTACACAAGTTCGGGTTTCGAGGTAACCTTCTCAACTGGTTTTCATCCTACCTCAGCAATCGTACGTAATCAACAGACAACAATTGGTGGAGCAACATCAAGACCGTTAGCAGTGACATCCGGTGTACCGCAGGGCTCTATTCTCGGTCCTTTACTGTTTCTCTTGTACGAAAACCACCTCTCAGAAAGCGTGGGCAACTCCAGTATCGCAACCTTTGCGGACGATACAAAGATCTTTAAAACTGTAAATAACGTGTCCGACGCATCATCGCTACAAGAGGACCTAACAAATTTTGAAAAGAACTCCAGCAAGGTAAACCTGATATTAAACGCTCAAAAATGTAAAGTCATGAGAATAACCAGAAAACACCACAAAACAGAATATCCCTACAAGCTACATGATGCTGTTCTGGAAAGCGCTGTTCACGAACGTGAATTGGGAGTGTGGACTTCTTACAATCTGACTTGGTCCAAACATATTGAGGACCAATGTGCTCAAACAACCAAAATGCTCGGCTACGTAAGGAGATCTACACTGGACATAAAAACTATCTCGGTTCGTCGTACTCTGTATTTGACTCTTGTACGCTCAAAACTGTGCTATGCGTCTCAAGTCTGGGCTCCACAATCCGTGGAACTGATCAAACGCATGGAAAGAATCCAGAGGCGCGCGAGCAAGTTTATTTTGGATCTACCATTCAACTGCGATGTCAGCTATAGTAAGAGACTCGAACTATTAGACCTCATTCCGCTCTGCTATTGGCACGAATTCCTCGATCTGTTGTTTTACTTTAAATGTGTGAATGGGATAATAAACATCAATGGCAACATTCTACCATCAATTCAGATCCGGCAGAGAGCAACGCGATCAGCTGACCCCGACTGTTTGAAGTTCACCACACCGAAGTGTAGGACTGCAACATTCCAGAGATCGTTTATATCCAGGTGTGCGAGAGTATGGAATGTTCTGCCAAAAGAGTTGACAACAAAGAACATAAGCTTAGGTCGTTTCAAAAGCGATCTCTATGAATATTACAAATCGGCTCTGAACATTTACGACGCAGAAAATCCTAGAACATGGAAGTCTGTATGTTTGTCTTGTAACAAGTCCCGTAATTTGTCTTGTTCAAATTCGTGTTGTTATTAATTCTAATGTGTGTCCCTGTGTTGGTCTTGTTAATCTTCATTGTCAGCTAATTTCCACTCAATAAACTTTTCCGCAGGAGCGCACAGCATTGAAACTATAACGACTTTAGCACTATGTACACTTTCCTTCCGTTACTATCCTGCGCTTTCCTTCCGTTACTATCCTGCGGAGGGTTTTCCTGGGTGCAAACTGGCCTTTTTATATTACTAAAGGTCTAATGTAGAATGTGTCATGTTCGTTCTGTAAGGGCTGCTGTAATTGGCGCAAAGCTGTAGCATATACCCTGCCATTGATTGATTGATAGTTTGTATATTCTTGTGTTTGTATTTGTGCAGATATGATTGTGTGAAATTGGCAAAGCATAATAAATAAATAAATAAATAAATAAATAAATATAAAAAAATGAGAAACGTTTTTCAAATGCTTGATTTACACAGTACAACTCAAGTGGTAAGCAGGTTGCATGCAAGTTTTAGGCAAAAGTTGTGGTGTAAATCGACCTTAAAGTAGTACTTTTCTTGAGAAAGTAAGTTCTAGTTATCACTTACTCTATAAATGTGAGCTGATTCTTCAAGCATTGTATCATAGTCATCAACGATCTAGAAATGACAATATACAAAGTTATGGGTGAATATCAGAATTTTGGGTATCTCATTCGATAGAACCGTTGTATTTAAGGTTTCTGAAATGCTTCTCCCTACATTGTGAAAGAGATATTTAGAATACCAATGGTCAAAACGCCACCGTGATTGAAATTATGTTTATTCTGCAGCGACTTAAACTTTTGCAGCTGTACGCTAAACTTTCAATTAAAGCACGTTTCACTGTTAAGACTTTAAAACTTAAAGTTTCCTGTCACGAAAAATCTCTATTTCAACATCTTACCGCTGAAATCCTGTCCCGTACTTCTGTCAAGGCCTCTGCAAAACGTTCTCTTTCGCGATCGATTCCCTTGGCTTTCAGCATCAACATGGTGTCATCAATGGCTGGATCAAATTCATCATTAAACATGGAAAGCCCAGGTGAGACCATGTTGACGCGCATGCTAGCACGGCGCGAGTTTCGCCGACCAGCGCGAAAGTTTGCCTTTGTTTTCTTGTCGTATTTCCGCGGCATTGTAACGATGTATTGAGTTCACATACTGTTCTTTCGAACACCGCACTCAATAAATTGCGCACAGATTGCGCTAATTGACCGATGAGTATGACGTCACGTAATAATTATCGCAAAACGTGGATTTCTCTATTTCTATTCCAGGTGATCTCGTGTTCGTATTTTAGCCAATCAGCGCTCAGAAAGGGTTGTCCGAATAGAAATCCATTTTGATGTGTTCAGTCAATTATATCTTTCGTTATTCTTTATGAAACTAATTGAAATTTTGTAACTATGTTTGGTTATGAGAACTATAGCTCTGACAAAAATATGGAATCGAAATAAAGTATATTACAGGAGATATTCAGTTGTTTTAATCATAAAATGGATTTCTATTTGACAACTAGTGCCAGTTCTTTTCCGCGTATCAAGATTATCTGGTATCTAACGTCAAAGCAAAATAAATCGAAAGCTGTTTTGCTTTGACAAAATCAGACGTTCAAAGACGTTAATTAGTAAAAAATTTTGCCTATGAAATTTTCGCAAATAGAGGTACGACTGCACGTGAGTAAAATTTCAGTTCGCAAAAATTGCGATCGACGACATACATGAATAGATTAAACTGCATTACAAATTTATATCTGACTTGTCCAAGTGTTAAGTTTATACACGAACTGTTTTTTCGCTCCTGTTTCATTTCGTTGTTTTGTAGTTCAAGTGAAATGGCAGCAAAAACTAAGTTTGTCTTATTTGAGAGAACTTTCAAAATTATATAATTATGAAGAACTTTTCCATATCGTGTTTCAGGGTTATTTTCAAGCACTTTTCTACTACCGGTATACGGTAGTAAATACTCAATCTTCAATTGAGTTTTGAAAATTTTTTTTCACAATTTGTTTTTTTTTATGTAAATGTTCCATTAAAAACCTGGTTTTCTATATAATTTTGTTCAATTTCGTATCATGTCAGAGGGTAACTTGTTCCAGGAAGCTGCTCCACGATAAACAAAACTGTTTTTTAGGGAATCTGTTATATTTATGAAACAACATTGTCAGGTAATTTGGCTCCATATACCATTTAAAACTTCAAACATCATCATTAATTCTCGTTTATCAAGTATTGTTTTGATTGGTTGCCATTGAAGGGTTTCACAAATTTGGACAGATCTAATACTATAGTCTGAACTGGTTATAACACGTGCAGCTTGTAATTTGAATAAATCATTAATATGACAACTGTTATTATCGTATAGCACCAGTGAATTGTACATTGTGACTAACACTTCTTGTGAAACGTCTTTGGCATTACGTAGGGCTATACCTTTTGATATTGTTCATTGTTGTGTTCGTTGATAATCGCCATATGTTATTTTTGGGGTTTCAGAAATTGTGTCTAACCTAGGTTTCGATCCGATAATCATGTACTCAGTTTTTCCAATATTTAAAGTTAATTTGTTACTTATTACCCACTTCCGGATATTAGCTAGGTCTTTGTTTATTTTATACTCTGTCTGCCCTGTGCAAGATAAATTTGTGTCATCTGCAAACATAGAAGCCGTAGTTGTCTGTAAACTATTCGGAAGTTCGTTGATATATATCAGAAATAGTAAGGGACCCAGGTTCGAGGCCTTTGGAACACCACAGCGTATTTCTGTTGCACCTGACACAGTAATATTTATTCTGCAAATTTGTTTTCTTTCTCGGACCCAGGCCCACAACGTTCAAGTTTAGATAAAAGTATACTATGATCGACTGTGTCAAATGCTTTAAGATCTAGGAATACTACCCCACTAATCAAACCTTTATCCATGTTGGCTCCATGTTGTTTTTATGTCTATGAGTACTGACTGCCATATTCAATATTAGAGAGTTTAAGATCTACCACGCTGCCGGCTCAACAACGCGGTAAAGAAATTTGTCATGAAAGACAAAAACTGCGAATAATTTGTGGGACCAGGGGTGTTCTCAACGGCTTTGTCATTCTCGACACAACGTTAACCTAAGCAGTTATCACGTCTTTCAAGCAATGTGAAAGCGACCCAACAGCAAACATTGCATCGCTTTACCCAAACTTAACCGTTTGTAAGGTTATTTGAAAAAGCTTATTAATACAGTAATCAAATTGCTTAGCACTCATTCTTGAGCTGAAATTCAGACCGCGTCATTGAGCCAGCCGCGTCGTAGATCTTAAACTCTCTAATACAGATAGTCAAGAGGCTTCGATACAACGAAAATTTATACGTATACCACTGCGTAGAAATGCATCTCTTTGCTTCAACAAAGAAAATTTTCGATAAGAGCAAATACATTTTACAACAAATTAACAACCATTATAACCGATGTATACATTTATTTATTTCAAATAAAGACTACATTACACTCTCGATGGATACAGCATCTAAAAATAGAAAATTAAACCGATATTGGGATAAGTGTTTCTATAGTTACCATGCATACCCTATAGAGTATAGAGTATGAAAATTTCACCATAAATATTGAATTTACTAAGATATACGATGTGTACAACGATATTGATATATACCACGATACTACTATAACAAATACCTTAGCATCTAACTTTTAATTACACTTACAATTCGAACGGTAGCCCCAAAGCATTTTGATGGAAGATTGTGCCTGAACTTCGCTCTCACAACACCACTGTTGCCATGTGGTCTGGTCACTTTCCCCCAGATACAACGGATTTTGCTAGCTGGTCTTTTGCCCTTGGCTTCTCTCTTTTTGTGAGCTCTGTATACGTAAGCCACACGCTTTCCAAGGTAAAAATCTGTATCCTTCTTATCATTCACACCTTCAATTTTCAGCAAGGATGTGTTAGGATCTTGACTCCTTAGGCTTCGTTTATAGCCCAATACAATACCTTTGGTGTACAATCTGTATATAAGAAGTAAAATTATGAACACCTATTTTTCCTATAATTGCTGCTGAGACTCAGAGGGGAAGCACATTATTATTGATGTGCTAGCGATTATCTGGAGTTCACTAGGAAGAAATGTTTACCACAAGATGAAAATAGGCTACCGCAACAGCCTAGATGAAAACTTGTTGTAATATGTTTAACCAATTGAGAGGCAGCACTCTCCACTTGGCGAGTAAAATCATCTGGCATTAGAGAGAGAGTAACATAATAAAGTAGGATGCATTAGAGGGGAATACAACTTAATGAGTTGACTAGTCATATGGGCAGATAAACTGGTTAACCAATTGCTTGCCAGCACTCTGTCTCGCATTAGACAGTCAGAGTAAAATAACAAAGTAGGATGCAATATAACTGTCAAAGGATGCCCCTAACTGACCCTTCCAGCAAAACTGTGCTCCATGATCAGATATGATTCATAAGGTGGCTGCCAGTAGTGCCCTTAGAAAGCCTTCGACTAAAATTGAATCAGGTTGAACTACATCCTTTACAAATTAGCTTAGCTCTGGGCTGCAAGTGGGAATGATCAGCACACCCTGTGGGCATTTATGCCTGTGGGCTAACAGCGTACATTAAAAACAATGCAAATTGGAAGTTATGAAAATTATCGCAAAAATTATCAGAAAACAAGGCCGGATGTGTGATGCTCAGAGCATGAAAAACGTTTCAAGAGTAAAATATTTTTACAAGGCTGCATAAGTTTCACTGTTTTCAAAATTGTCCAACTGATACAGCATTCACATATGCTTTTGTGCCTTCAAAGAACTTAATATTTTAAAACATTTACTCAAACTGCAAATTAGACTGTAAGACAATGAAAACTTGGTATTAGCTTTGTTTATACTTTGTAATTGTCACCTCTGGTCAAATTCAATGGGCACAAATGAGTAAAAGTGGAGACATTATTGGTGATCAAATATGCATAATATATCTATTATTTCAGGGTGTTAGCCAGATGATTAAAAAATTCGGCAATTTAATGAAATTGGGAATTTCAGTTAGCCTACACATTCAGAGGGAGTTAAGGAATATATATTATAGACTACATGACATCCTCGCAACACTTATCTGGTACCCAACTTTTCTTGAGCAAAGTTTTGAAGTTGAACAATAATTTGTGTATATAATAGTTACGTTTTCAGCTGATCTAAATTGTGAAATTGCTGGCTGGACAAAATTGTGAAAACGGCGTATAACACCAATTTTTTTACTGTAGCTAACACCCTGTATTTCTATGCCATGGCCCCAGCATACCCAATTAATGAAATCAATAATGGATGAAAATCAACACCAATCGATAATCACTTGGTGAAATGTCACACTGATTGGCAATCGATTTCCGATTTCACTGATTAAGTATGTTGGGAAACTTCTTCATTTATACCTAGCTAAAATAAACTTTACCTGACAGGCTGAGACATAATGGCAGATGATTAGATGAAGCTGTAGAAGGAAAATATATAAACAATAGTTTACGGCATTCCATTTATCCAGTTTTGGTTTCAAATTAAATTCACTCCAATAAACAGTGAATTACTCATACTTTGACACTTATACAGTATATTATATAACAAAACACTTATTTACTGAGACCTTGGGAAAGCAGTTTTTGTTGAACAACGGCGGTTGAGGGCCACAAAACACACTGTTTCCCTCAGTCTCAGTAAATAAGTGATAAATAATAATTAACACTTATTTACTGGGAGCGAGGGAAACAGTATGTTTTGTGGACCCTCGATGTTTCCCTCGGCCGTCGATGTTTCCCGAGGTGAAGCTGAGGGAAACATCGACGGTCCACAAAACATACTGCTTGAAATCCCGAGGTCCCAGTAAATAAGTATTTTATTATATCAATAGTCAAAGAAACAACAAATGAACGTAAATACTAAAAAAATGCTAAAAATATTGCGCGCTGTTAGGCATGTCCAAAGGTTCCATCTTCATGTGATGGCGCACATGACTTTTTTTCGTTATACACTGGTCGATAACGTATTATTTCCCTCTCGAGCTGTTGTGAGGGAGACAGCCTAATTTTGTCACTCTCACGCAATGTGTTCTCGACCAATAAAACACTAGAAAAATGCGACTTTGACAGTTTGGTATATAATAATAAGTAATAAACTTACGTGGTGCTTCCACAAACAAAAGTATTATAAAATATATATTATGTTTGAGAGCTTTACACAGACTGTACTGTCAGTACAGTTATAATAGAACATAATAATTTCAGAACATAATAATTAGTCGTCGTGTGAGACACAGTTTACCAACGGGCTAAACCAAAACGTGCAACGATTATTAAAATAAATAGGGTATAAAATTTAATTGTCATAGGGTCGATAAAATGACCCAGTATTACTTATTTTAGGGGGTTTCACAACAACAAGCAGTAACGACTCGCAAGATTCACGAATGGGCTTTACAAATAAATGCATTTATTCAGTGGATGTGTAAAGTAAACGGATATTTCACATGGATTGAGAGCGCTTACCATGCAATAACTTTCTCAAAACGAAGCAAAACGAAAAGGAAGACAGATTTGCGAGCCTGCACTTCACAACAAAGATACACCAGCGGTTTTACAACAGTCGAGCGAAGTCTGGCACGAGTCTTGTTGACATGGCAACAGAAAATAAAAAATGGCGGCCAAAACATTTTGCTGCATTTCTCGCATAATTTTGAAGTTTACTTTAAAGTGTTAATTTTAAATATTTCTGCTTTTGATACGATGGCGTTTTCCTCAAGCCAAAGCGCCAAATCATTGGCGAATAACTATGAACTGACTCTTCTCGAAGCAAATCATTTGAGACAGATTCCGACCAGCTCTAAACTATATAAATGCTTTGAGATATTTGATGAAGTCATTCCTATGTTGGGACAATATAAAAGGGTTATGAAAATGATTCGAGATCAAGTTTACGAGGCTGTGTTCAGCCGGCAATATACTGTAGATATTGGGCCCGAAGTCGTAACTCCAGTGATGGATAAAAGAAACAGCTCCCTTGTGAAGAACGCTTCTTCTATTGAACGCATACCGTATTTTGACATTTTAAATAAACTCGTAGATGAAAGAAACAGCCGCGCTGAAGTAGCTGAAGAACAAGTTAAACAACTGAAAAACATTGTAGAAGAGTTAAATGACGAGATTGGTGCCTTCAAGAAGAATATTGCAAATTTAGAATCCACCATTGCCGATGAACAAGAACAAATTCACGAACTACAGAGTAATCTAGTTACTAAAGAACAGCAGAACAATCAACTTGACATAGAACTACGCTATCAGCAGGAGAAAATGAGAAGGAGAGTAGAAGACTTCGAAAACTCAATAGAAAATCTGAACGAACAGCTCGTACAAGAGAGCGGTAAAGTAGATGAGCTAAATCGTTTTAAGAAATGCCATGATAAAGTGCAGGATGATTTTCGTGATCCGACCGTATTTTCGCCAACACCTCAGAGAGGATTGTTCTCAGCAAAAGAGCAGAAATTACGTAACGATATCGCTGAAGGAGCAGCTTTAGAGAAACAACTTTTGCTGCTCAGAAATACTTGCATTGATGAGTACGACCAATATCTAGAGGAATGTCATTTGAAGGAGAAAGGAAAGGGCGTACCCAGTGAACCGCGTATTGAGCAACCATCGAACGGAAAACTGTCGACGAAAGACGAAGAACGAGAAAGGTGCGAAACGGCGTTTGTAAATATGATCAGTAATATCGAAAACGAACTTGCTCAAAACTTAATGCATCTTTCGATTCTAAAGAACGATTTGGACAAAGTTAACGAATTGAAAAGACAATCAAAACATTCTGAAAACCTGCTTCGTAAAGGGAGAAACTCCACAGAAGAGGAGTCGGATTTGTTAGAACTTATAAAAGATGCAAGTATGAACTATACGTTTGTTCCACAAGAACCAATTCTAAGCAAGTATGCTCTGGTCGTACTGTACTCATGTAATCAAGGCAAGACATTCCAAGAGTTACCCGGTGTCCAACAGTGTAAAAGTTGTACAGCGAAAACACTGGTGTGTCCTCATAAGGTGACAACAGGCGAAAGGGTATTTCACCTACCGTTGCAATGCACACATATCAAGTTTACACGGCCAGAGCTACAAGTTCCACAAGCCTCGCCATCTGACTTTCCAGAAAGGACTTCAAATTTACCAAAAGAATTAAAGTCCGAGAAAGTTTACCCCAAGCTTTGGAATGATTTAGCGCTACGTGAAAGCAGGAACCACCAAAGAGCTCCAAGAGTTTTGAAAATGGACTTTTTGGTTTCTGTAATTGAGCAATTTTATGCATTGGTTGTTTTAGATGATACTAAAAATGGAGAGGAAACTTCGATGAACGGAGGACTTGTGCCCATGTTAGAGGCATGGTACGCGTTCCTGAATCATCGTTATCAATCTAATAGCGTTGCAGTTTTGGTAGCTAGGGATGTGATGGAGACAGTCCAAAGCAGTGCACCACTGCAACCATTTGTTCAAATGTTTGCAGAATGCTTATGTGGCAACCTTGATCCTGCTGCTTTCCGATACTTTCTGATACTCCGTCGTTTAGTACAGATTGTTCACTGGACATCGTTTGAAGACTTCACAGCTTTCTCTAGTATTGTGTATCCGTTCATGGACGTTGATGATTTGGAACAGCTTACAATGAGCTATCGAGCATTCGGCGAGAACACAATTGATGAAACACGAGTACGCGAGTTCTTCTTGTCCCTGATTTTGAAGCAACGCGAGCCAGCATTTCATGATATGGAGAACCAACTTCTAAGTCATCCCGAGGTTAGTTCAGGAGTTATGGCGGATACTGGCTTCGTTGAATCTATGACGGAAATTTCTCCACTTAGTTCAGAACGACTGTGTCACCGTTTGTACACTCAGTCTAAAGCGGGCATGGAAGGCAATCACGTTTCGATAAGTCGTCTATCGCAAATCGCCAGTTATTTAGTTCTTCGTCAGCAAGCGGCGGTAATGGAAATGGAAATCAGGACAAAACTTCAAACAGAGTGATGCATGGATTAAACGCACTTTTGCTACAGATACTTTAAGTGTGTAACTATAAGAGCTCAGGTTAAATGTCAATAGCCTTTAGCGTTATATGCATATTTGTTACTGTACACTGTTTGAAAATATGTCGAAATTGGAAGGAACATATAGGACCTACTGAAAAACCACAGCGTGTCCATGGGTGAGGAGGGATGTAAGCCTCGTCCTTGTGACTCCCTTTATATAATCTTCTTATATATTAATGACTATCTGTCTCGACTTAGTCGACTATATGGTTATCACAAGGGGCCAGAACTTATACTTCTTGTATTGATATTACCTTCCAATAAACCATATTTATGTATAACACAATGCAACGTTTTAAAGTGCATATGACATGAAATTTTCATTATTTTCTCCCCGATTTTTATGCATCACTTGAAAGTATCTTGAAAAATTATTCACGACTCATCTGTATTTTTTGTAATGTCACTAGAGGTGCTTTAGATGGTGGCAAAGAATGCGATTGTTAAAAATAATTTGGCATATTTTGCAAAGGGAACAAGGCAACCTCGTACCCAGGGCCTTTGCGCGGTTCAGAGGCTCTGGTACGGGAAGCAAAGGCCCTGGTAAACACTGGTCATGTGACTCCAAAAATAT
>CACRXK020001867.1:0-48339 GCA_902702795.2 Paramuricea clavata | reverse complement strand
CTGATTAACTAATATATCATGGCAATGAATGTCGACATAATAACCTAACATTATATTCATTTTCGTTGTTTTTACCTTTTCATATTTACTTTGTAAGCCAACGTTTGGTTTCGTCTTTATAGTACCTGACCACATTGTCAGTGACTTTGCCTTTTTCTTCACATTCACATATAAAACATTAAGGTACTCCTTTGATAAACCTTTAACAGAAAGGGAAATATTTATCAAATTTTATTCTATTTTGCATTAAAATAAACCATGATTACTGCCAACCTGTATAGTGGTAGGTCTTTTTTGGGTCATCTACCAGAGCAATAAATAAATATTTCATTAACTTTTTGGAACTCTTTAGCATCTCATCTGAATAGTCTTTTATGTCCAAAGCTACAACATTTGTCTATTAAAGCATAAATATAAATTTGTGAATAAATTCATTGTTTACAAAACTACTCTACTATCATCTACACTTGCACCAGCTGTCTAGCCTGTCTATACAATACGAAATATGAACTGATCTATACACTCTGCTATAAACACATACTACAGTATGTATATAAATAATAAATATTACTGTTATGAACAGATGCATTTTGCAAAATGTTAATTTTAGCAAATAACCAGAATTGATATAAATGGCAATTGCCTCTACAATCAGCTTGAATTAACTCTTTAGACCATCTTAAATATACATATATGCTATACCTGCACGCTCTCATCCTTTTTTATAGAGCCAATGTCATTTTGTTCTGAACTTTCTGTCATGTCTTCTCCCAATAACAACAAACTTTCGGATGCTACTATTTCCTCCTTTGTCGTTTCCAACTTTGAGTCATATGAGTCCGAATCCAATAGATCTAACATCTCTGACGCTTCTGCATTTCCCTCGACTTTTGTAGCCTTTCTTGCTGACACATCTATGCCTAAACGCTGCTTGGGAGCTTTGCGTTTACGATGAAGCCTTTCAACCTACAATATATAAATATGTATAAACTCGTTGCTCGGAAACGCAAGTTAAATATTACAATAAAACACGCAAATACATTCGACAAACCTTTTCTTTGCTTTTTATAGCTGATATGGGATCAGGATGTTCAAGAGTTGGCCCATTTTCACCGACAAAGTGCAAGCTACATATGTAGCTGTCTTTCTTGCACACGAATGAGTCTCCGCGATGACACGCAATAATCCATCGCTCCCTTCTTTCTGCCGTTTCTTTCCAGCGTTTTGGAGCCGGAAAACGATAGAAAATAACAGGATCGCCATTCTTGTTTTTTGTTTGCAAATGTAGGAACCGAGAATCATTTCTGCAAGTTCCCCAAGCGCATCGCTTTACCATGTTTCCTATAGTATTTATACAAGCATGTCCCGCAAAGTGTCCGCATTTCGCGATTTTTGACCACGTGACACTACACGTGTTTCTAGGTCTGAAGTCGCAGATTAAATTAAACCTGCCCCGAATCTCAAAATTTCATTATTTTGTTCCCTTGCCCCTACAATCTATATTTATACCTTTTGTGCCCTTGAGATCTTTAAAAAAAATGCCTTACTCTGCAGTATGGCATGTAACCTTGTTGCCATATTTATTTTCGGACTTCAGGCTTCAATAAATTTCTACTCTAATACCTGACAGAGATGGGGGCCATATGTATGAACAATAAGAAATGATTTCTTCATCTATTATTTACCCCTTACCTTTCACCCAATTTTAAAATTAAATTTACTGAATGATTTTGAAGTTTTCTAGATTATTGAAAAGAACTTTATGGGTACAAGAAATGGGGCAAAAACAGTTGAATTAAGCAAGATGCAAGTAACAATGAACAAGACCGGGTCACTGGATGGTATTTCAGCACACTGGTGGACATGCAACCTAATACCTGCAACCTGTGTCACATTTATATATATAGTTTTACACTGTACTGGAAAAATAATGTCAAGGAACTTGTAGAGATTCAGAATGCACACTTCATGGTTTATTCAATCACCAGCATGCATGAATCATTTTATGTTATGAATATTTTTTTAAAATTATTCTCACTTTATAGATAAAATTATATCAATTTTTAATATCATAAATGAATATATAGTAGCTTTTGATTAAACAAGTTATAATAATATATCAGCAAATAATGACTGGTCTCTCTGAAATCCATATAGAAAGGTTCAAATCTGACTTCCACTACCACTATTTGATCTGGCAGTTGCATCCGATTGTTTGATTGGATAAATGAAATTTATCTGGTTAGTTAATGGTAGCAATAGCAGCAGTGGAAATCAAATCTGGTCTCTCTATTATTTTTTGAAGATTTGCTCTAGTCACATCAATTCAGGGTTGCCCATGCAACTTGGTTAGCACAGCTAGCTTTCAAGTTAGAAGTCCAATTCTTAGGATTCTGCAAATTAATTCTAGAAAACTGGCTTTGGTTTGGGCTAAGCAAAAATCATCACACTGTTTATCATGCTGATTTGGTTGTTTAACAGTTAAAGTCCAGGCTGCAGGTTTTTTTTGTCCTGCATATGGCAGATGGGACAGTCTGGTTTTCAAGTCTTTATGTGGGGAATTAATATTAATCAGGACTGGCTTCTGAGTGAAGGTCTTGCCTGCTTTATGTGAGAGCAGGCTCTATGTGAGATTCCAATTGCTGCACAGCATGATCTCAGTGCTCTTCCTCTGAAACAATGCTTGGTTGCAATATCATCCAGCAAGTGCAAAAATGTACCACCACGGTCAAGGATCATTTGGCATGTTCATCGACTATGTTAACCCATTGAGTGGCGCCATGCACTGTCCCCTGACAAGTAAAATTGTCTGGTGTTAGACAGAGTAAACTAACAAAGTAGGGCACATCTGGATGCATTGGGCCATTCCATTTAATGTATACACCCCCCTATGGACGAGTTCAATAAAATTTGAACCCCTAAGAAAAAAAGATCAAAGTGCTGAAACCCCCCCCAAAAAAATTTTTGCCTTATCCCTCAGAAAAAGTGCAAAGATCAAAGGATGCCGATGCACACAACCCCTCAGAAACGGCTTTTTCAACCCCCTCAGAAATTCTAGTCCATCGGGGGGGTGGGGGGAGGGTGTATATTAAATGGATGGCCCATTGCCACTTAAAGGGTTAAAAACGTAAATACCACAGCACAACACTTGTACATATACATATACAAGTAATACAACAGCAATCCTTTTATATATTTAATAGTCATATTTACATATTGGTGAAATATCAATGTCCATATATAGGGATGTCCATTGTCCATGAACTTGTCCCTAGTTTGAAGCTAATGTATTCATATCTTTTGTATAAGTTGTCCCTCTACAAACCAACTATTAGTTATTATACAAGAGTTGAATTTGCATTCATTTGCTTCGCAATTCGCAACAAACTGAACAAAGTACTATTCCATAAACCTGTGCAATGATCGAGCGTCTTTGGCGACATATCCGTATCTTTTAAACGTCTCATACGAACAAGTCTCACTGAGTTTTTTCTACAGAAAGTATTGATCCATTTGATCGATCGCCGTACTTTGAGAGAAGCTTCAAGTGCAAAATCAACAAGAAGATTGAAGAATTTCGGAGATAAAAACTGTTTGTCTTCGAATTTCACCTATTCACCCCCCGGTTGAAAAAAGTAACAATTACGTAATGTTGGAGTCACGTGACCAGCGTTTACCAGGCTATGTCGCCGCCTTCAATTCGCGACTAGCCCTGGGTACGAGGTTGCCCTACGTCACGTTAGATTTGGCCGCTGAGCGATGCATCGCATGCAGATTGCGGGCGCTCGCATCAGTGCACTGATGCAAATTGCAAAATCAAATCTACTGTGACGTATTAACGAGGCATTCGATTCAAGACATGGCGGCAAGGATATTTGATCAATTTGGATATGCATGAAACACTATATGCAAATGGCAAATAATGCGAAGAGAAATCCCTCGAAATTGACGGAGAACATATAATTTACAGTCGAACCAATTACAAGTGGAAGAATGGAAGGGATCTTATGCCCACGATGTGAAACTCGATCGAACTGAGGGCTCTAATTAAGTAAGTTAAATTTCTCTATATTTTTACAAATGGTAGTAAATTACTAAATTGCTCAGTTCAGGAAGTGTGTAAAGTGGAAAATGGGGTCCTGCACAATTAATATAGATTTGTATGTAATAACAAAATAATTACAGTTTGTGTCTATTACTGTTGTTGCTCTATATTCCAGAAAGACCAGAAAGATGTTAGTGGTTGGGGGGAGGGGAGGGGGTAGAGTTTGACATTTTACAGAGGTTTACTTGTCTGGAGCCAAACTAGCCCCAATACGAACTTGACAGCTTGCTTTACTGAGGCAAATTTCATCTCTGTTTACATGGGATTATATCCTGTGCCCAGACCTTCATTTTTCTCACAGCTGGCGGGCAAAAAAAAATGAAGACCTGATACACATGTTATTATGTTTGTGTCCTACAACTGCCTTTATTGTTGTAACTCCTATTTGCTATTTCTAGCATGAGTATTCATGCCATATTTAATGTATTGTTTTGATAATTGGTTAATGCTATAATTAAATAATGATATATTTAGTGATTGTAACTATATTTAGCTTGTTGTTATTATGTGAAATTGACATTTCTTCTGGCACATTTTGATTGGATACCAATAATAAAACTATAGTGTGGGTGGAAAGTAACTCTGAATGGATCAAGACTTGCATCAGTCTCTGTATGTAATTACAGAGCATAATGGCAGGTTAATGAGATTTCTAATAGTAATTAATGCAACATTGGTTAGAAGACTAAGGGGGAGTTTACATGAAAGGTAATTGTTTCAAGTTGCAACTTCCAGTGGTATCTCCTGTTTCATTTCATTTTCATTTTATATGGAAATGAGCTGGCATGCCTTGTGACAGGGTCTTTCTTTGCATTGCCTGAGTTATTGGGCAATTACTATACACTAGCTGGATATTTTGCAAACAAAGATGATTACCTGGGTTTGCTCGCCTACCATAGTTGAGTGTTTATATGCTTTGTCTGTGCAAATATAATTTGATATAAGCTGTATATATCATATGACATTCTCCTGACAGATTTAAACTTAGAATCAATGATAAAATGATGGACGGTATAAATACTGTGTATACTGTAACTGGTGTATACAGGTTATAATTATGAAATCTGCTCACAAAAGTGGGATAGTTTGGAAAATATATTTAATTAAATTATATATTTGTAATGCTAATTATCCCAGTATTATGTTTTGGATAGCCAGCATGCCACCCTGAGGATTACAATTATCATTGATAAGTGTATGGATTATTTGACAAGATAATACAGGGAAAATTAAATATTCCTCAATACTACTGTGCAGCCTTTCTTAAAGGAGTACTGTATTAATATTAGTTGAAAGGCAGGCAAAAGGGGACAGATAGAAGACATATGATTAAATTATGTCATGTTTATCATTGTTTAAAAAACAGTTGGTATTGGTTTATTTAACAAACAATTTCCAATTAAGATAGCTTCATTAAATTAATTTGCACACAGTCTCTATCGATTTAAAACGTGTGTGTACCTAGTTATATATTTATATAATTTTAAACCCAGTGTTTGTTGTGTGTTAGTTTACTGGTTTCCTCGCCACAAGGCAATATTCTCAGTATTCAGAGTGTGGGCTATTCACCATGCAGTTCATCTGAAAGGCAGCTAGCCTAGGGGCAAATGAAATTGACCAGCTGATGCCAACCACACTGTCCATGCAGTGTAAGATTAGCAGCATATATTTACCCAGAGTTGGATATATTTACCCAGTAAAGCACAAAATACCTTTAATCTTTATGCACCATATGTTATTTTACTTTAAATTCTAATGCTACAAGATTTTACTCAATGGAACATTGGAAATTAATAGGGGAAGGTGGTTCATAAACAACATAATAACACTGTCTTCTGAGTCCAGCAATGCAACTAGTGGAGCACACTGTATACACCTTTGTTACACAGTATGTGTGTATTTGCGTTGTCGTGATTTTCTGCCGAAATGTTTTTCAATAGAAAAGTTAAGGCTACAAGAAGCACAGTACTGAGTATTTTTTAATAGAGACTTACACTTGTACAAGCAATTTTTTTTTTATGTGGAGAAATTATGTTTTTTTTGCGTTATAGGTTCAAGTTTTTTACGTGTTTTTCCAAAAATGCAGCAAAATATTTGTGACTCTGATATAGGAATTGCAACAAAAGAGTTCGCTCAGAACGCAAGAAATCGCATTTCCGAGGTCCTAGATTTCAAAATTTCCCGGGGGAGGATACCCACGGACCCCCTACAAATGCGAGGTCTTATGTATGCATCAGTCAGCTCAGGAGCTGGATCCGCCCCTGACCAAATCCATTCAATATCTCCCAAAACTATTTATAAATAACTGTCTTTTACCACGTGTTGAACTTGGTAAATCGTTTCGCTACTTAGATCGCTATTTTGATTTCAACATGTCCGACGAGGATCACAAATCTTAAGTATATGACACACTTACTAATATCCTGAATGAAATTGATGATCTACCATTACATCCGAAAAACAAAATTCTCTTATACAGTCGTTATGTGCTTTAAATTCCAAAATCTCTTGGCACTTCACTGTTTCTGACATAGGCAAAACCTGGGTTAACGATAAACTAGATAGAGGCCTACTTTGGGGTCCAAGGTCGCCTAATGTCGCCTAATTTCGCCTAATGTCGCCTAATTTCGCCTAATGTCGCCTAATTTCGCCAACTTTCGCCCATGTCCACCCAATTTTTGAACTTTGCCTAACAGTCTATTCGCTTCATGTCGCCTAATGTTGCATAATCTCGCACAAGCATGCCCAATTTTGCACTTTGAGTTTGTCGTCCATACTAGTCTATTCCTTATTTATTTGTTAGTTTCCTGCATGTTTTTTTCATAAATACATGTACACAGACACCAAGGGCATGTGCTGTTAGGGCACCATCTCTCACCAGTATTAGGCCTACTCTGGGGCGGTAAATCGCCTTAAATCGCCCTAAATCGCCTAAAATCGCACTAAAGCGCGGGTTAAAATTGTCGAATTTCTCCTAAATCGCCTAAAATCGCCTAAGATCACTTAAAATCGCCAACATGCATTCTGCTTGATACATTCAGTCCATGTACTCAAGTTTATCAATTGCTGCTATTTTATGGGCAAATCATGTAATCCAGGTGCTTTGCAATGAAAGTAATGCAACATGAATTAGCAATCAAATAAGTGGATTAGGCTGACAATATTTGGTCACTCAATAGGAACCGGTCATTGACAAAAACAGAGCCTTTTCTGCTTTATGCAGACTTTACAATAATTAGGTAATTCTGGGATCTGAAAGACCCATAGATCCGATACACTGCAAGCAACAAAATCGAGCTAGTTACCAGAATGAGCTAATTTCATTATTGGTGTAAATGGAGGCTGGGCTACAATTTATATGGACTATGGAGGCTGGGCTACAAATCAATCTATAATCTAGCTACATTGCTGTTGAGCCTGGTTCACATGTCTGCGATATGCCTGCGACGTCATTGTTTACAGCTGTTGATGCATTCTTTTGTGAATTATTTGGTTGAACTGCTAAGACAATAGCCCGCCAACACATCGCAGACATATGTGAACCAGGCTTTAATTAGAACAACAGTAGGAAACTACGAAAGTCAATGAGTACGAGTGTTGATTTATATAATAAAGTCATCGTGTATTTGTGCACTGTTGCATGTAAGATCGAGCACTGCATTGTATACAATGGTTGTACTTCGACATGTGCATGGTTATACTCTAGCTCCTAGTTATAATTATAGTGGCTATCAAACGAAAAATATACGTGAGGTTTTATATATGAGCGATTTGCAACTCTCGTCTATTAAATTTTCCAGACCTGTATATACAATAAACAGTAAAACAATGACTACATCTTACATACCATACAATAGATCTGTTGGTGTTGTTTGTTTGCAGAACCTAAAACCACGATGCAGTGCGCCATTTGTTTAACATTTAATGCGCGAATCAAATCGAAACCTTGACATCCCCCCCCGGGCATACCTGGGGAATTTGCTTGTTTAGTATTTTAAGAAGGCGGGAATTTGACCTTTTTTCCTAGTGGAAGGTGGGGAATTTGAAGGGGGTCGGGAATTTGAATTTTTCTTTTAAACACGTGTGCAGAATCCAAAATGGCGTCAATGATTAATGGATGAGTTCAAGGTCTTCAAGTGCAAAGGAATTAACTTTGTCCTTGGTTGGCTACAAGAAAACGGCTTTGAACGATTGAAGAGAGTTTTTGAAGGAAAGAAAAACTTTGAAATTCCAAAATTGCGAAATGCTGTAGCTTCCAATTCGTACATGGGGTGGGGCATTTGAACTCCAATTTTTCCCAATACGTGGTGTATTTGAACGGGAATTACAAATATATGTAGGGAATTTGACCTGACCAAAACGTCAAAATCCAAATTCCCGGGGGTATGCCCGGGGGGGGATGTCAAAGTTTCGATTTGATTCGCGCATAACACTGTACTATTTTGGTTTTAATTTTAAAATAATTTAGAATTCCTACCATTTATATACGATATACTTCATGTAATTTAAACATTACGGCATTACGCGGACAGTTTCCGAATGCGTGACGATACTGTTTCTGGATATGGCACTGGGATATCATATGATGTAGATATCAAACTATTTATAAATATGTTTGTAGCATGATGAAAGCAAGATTGAAACAGTTTAAATAAAATGCAAGCTAAATAAAGAAGTTTTGACATGATACAAAACAAGACAATTTCACTTACAAGGGTGACAAGGTAAATTATGGGATTATAGCCTATTCAGTTAATATACTGCATAAATACATTGTGTGTTTCTAACTTTCTATCCCCTACCCCTTGTGATTTTTTTGGAAATCAAATATTTATTATATTTTGCAATTTTAACTCGATATGTGTAGTGCATGCCCCTTAAGTAGAGTATATTAACTGTTTACAATATTTGTGGTGTATATAATGTAGCTATGCAGGGTGTTAGCCAGAAGAAAAAAATTTTGTCCGTTAAACGTAAATTGGGATAGTTTTAACTGGACTTAGCTGAATATTTTCCCCAAAATTCTTGGCGAGCGCGAGGGGGGGGTCATCAAAAAAATTTTTCAGGAGATATCAAAGAAATATTCCGTGATTTCCGCCAAATCAGAAAAATTTTTCCCAGAATATTGAAATTTTTAGGTTTTGACCAATTTCACACTGATTTTTGCCCGACCGTTAAAATTTTGGGGGACACATGCTAATTTTCCAGTAGACCCAGTTGGGAAAGCCCTCAATTGGGAAGAGTCCGTCAAACGGACAGCATATGGGCTAGCTAACACCCTGCTATGACCCCCAAGATGAACCCCAATGGCTTCTAAATAGAGAATGGGTGAAAAGTTCATGAATATTGAGCTTTATATGTGAATCAGGTTAAATACAATAGTTAACCTAGCTTTATGTAAAATGCACATACATGTCCTAATAATTGTATTTTGCTTCATACAATGCATATGTGTGTGGAAACATTACATTATTATTCAGCTCACTCCCCACATTGGGGCTTTTCAGTGATCGATTACATCAAGTACTATGATTACTTATGTTAGCCTAGACTATTTATCTTTACAACAATGAGGATATGATATTACTTTCCTAACTGTGTTTATCCTAACCCACCCTGCCAATTTTGCCCTGTGGGAGGAAACCGGAGCAAAATATAGAATTCAATTCCTTTGAAAACACCTAAATTGCAATCCCTAAAATTTAAAAATTTTTCTTAAATCGCCTAAAATCGCACTAAATCGCGGTGCTTGAAAGTCCCAGTTTTTCCTTAAATCGCCTAAAATCGCCCAAAATCGCATTATATCGCAGCGATTTAAGGCGATTTACCGCCCCAGAGTAGGCCTAGTATTAATGAGGCTTGGTTATTTAGCGTTTATATGTATATGAATTACAACACATTATTCCAATGAGAAATAATTATTACCTAAATTATGTTGTTAAGGCAGCCTATATATATATATATATATATATATATATATATATATATATATATATATATATATATATATATATATATATATATATATATATATATATAGTTTTTCGTTTTACCTCAAAAAACCACAACAGTCTGTTTCATCCGTATAGGAATCATCAGGAATATATATATATATATATTATATAGACTATAAATAAAGAAAGTCATCTATAGTATGTTCAAAATGGGCTATTCCATTTAATATCCGTACCCCCCTGTCGAGGATACATGTTTTTCATTGTCATACCCCTGAAGAATTCCAAACTCAAACTGTTTACCCCTGAAGAATTCACTCCTGAAGAATTCCAAGCTCAAAACCTTTTACCCCTGAAGAATTCCAAAATTCCAAGCTCAAAACCCTTTACCCCTGAAGAATTCCAAGCTCAAAACCATTTACCCCAGAAGAATTCCAAACTCAAAACACTTTACCCCTGAAGAATTCCAAGCTCAAAACCCTTTACCCCTGAAGAATTCCAGGGATCCTCGACAGGGGGGGGGTACGGATATTAAATGGAATAGCCCAATACGACTTTGTAGTTTGTAAAATAAAAGTACTTACTTTTCGACGAAGCTACGATGATCGACATCTCATAATTAGGTATCATCGCAAAAGATACAGAGCAATGAACGCACCACAGAAAGATCTACGGTGCAGGTTGTTATGAAATGTCGCCATTCGCCAAGGCCCGCCATAATAATTATTATGCTTCCTTACACGAAGTAGTACAAGTTAGAAGCTAAACCATTAAATTAGACGTACCGTGGTATTGCGGGCTCAAATCCCAGCCGAACAAGAACAGGTCTCTGAGGTTTTGGATAAAAGGAATTTATAATAAATTATTTATTAGTTCAGTTAAAGTAAAGGAACTGTCATCTAATTTTAGTAAAGTAAGTCAGTATAGTTATACAAATGTATATGGATTAAACTTTTTTCTATCTGTTTGCTTTGAAAGTAAGTTCCATTTTTTATTGAAACTATAAGATTTATAGTTATCACTATTTGAGATATTTGTTTGCCAGTTTGGTGGGTTAGATTTCAAGCATGGTTATGGTGGTACATGATTTACATTGTACACATTTATGATAGCTAGCTAGCTAGCTGACAATTTATTTACCTTAAAGGACATTGGCAACGAAAATTTTTATTGGCTATTTCAATCCTACTTGACAACCTAACTATGAAAATATTATCATTTCCTTCTCGAACATTTTACTCTAGGAGTAAAATGCATGCAAACTTTGTGTGTCGCCGCCATCTTGGAAAAAATGACCTTCGAAGGTCAACGAATTTTGTGACGTCATTAGATGGGTAGCACCAAAACTACAAGTGAGAATTCTATTGCGTGCGTGTCGTGTTAGCCAAAAATATGTCGTTTTGAGCGTTATACTGGCCAATACTTTTCGCAATCAAACAAGAGAACCTACACTATCAGATAAAAACATATCGAGCGACTGGGAAAGCAAGGAATGGCGCAATTTACAATACAGGTAATTGATCATAAAATATTGCATTATTTATTGCATTACATACTGCGTTTATTTAACACGGACTAGGACTGATATACTATCAGAAATAGTGTTACAAATAAGGAACATACTTGGTAAAACGTTTCTGCCCTTCGTTTAGGCTCAAAGTGCACTACGCGTGGTAATACTCGGTATTGTTTTATAGTCATGAAATTGTGTTTACCCATCTAATGACGTCAGATAATGTATGCTGTGGCACAAGTGTTTATTTTCAAAATGGCGGACTACTGTTGAACTTTTTATTACATTTTCTCAACAACTAAATGCGACAAACCGGCCAAAATATAAAATTAAGTATTCCGTAAGCATACCTAATAGATATAAGCAATAAAAATTTTGGTTGCCAATGTCCTTTAAATGCCAATTCTTTCACTTCCATCACTGCATACCACAGTCCATAAACAGGTTTTAAAACTCTATGAGGTGTTTACACCAGTCAATTTAATAAGAAGTCAGAGTTCCATGATACTGTAAATGTACCATGCACTGGGCATGTATGTGTACTACGGTATAAACTTTGAGTAAATTGTCAGGCTAGCAGTTATGCATGAGTCAATTCCTGGAGTAACCATCCCCCCCCCGGGACACCCCTGGGAATTTGCCAGATAGACAGTTCACGGGGGTCGGCCGTGCATTAGTCTTCAAGTTGTGTCCCGGCACCCGGGCATTTACACTATCATAACCAATCAAACCAAATGCCCGGGTGTGTTCCCGGGGGGGGGGATGGTTACTCCTGGAATTGACTCATGCATTAGAGAAATGTTCCTTGTTATTTTTGCTATTTGTAATAAACTAATTGTGTTCTTTGCCACAGGAACCAATTTTTGATAACTAAATTATATTTTGATATTTACTGTTGTATTTTCTATGTAGATGCATAATTTGTGAATTATAATATTTGACGTTATCTGGATATTACTGTTCAGTTTTGTCCAATGTCGCCCAATGTCGCTCAATGTCGCCCAGTTTCGCCCAGCGACGCACACTACTTTTCTTTGAAAATTGCCAATGTCGCCTAATGTCGCACAATGTTGCACATAATAACGGCGACCTTGGCCCCCAAAGTAGGCCTAGATAGTATCGCGTCCACGTATATCCGAAATTGGCTTGAACTTCCTATTTCTGCAACCCTTAGTAACGTCCTACTTCCCCACAATAAATTTGGGTTAAATATAATTCTACCTTCAACCAAATTCCTTCAATGCCAAACTGCTTCTCGGAAAGCCCTAAAGTCGTCGCCAAATGAAGCGATCAATAACCTTTGGAAGGGTACTAGCAATCACAAAAATGTACAATATGACAAATACAAAAACACCAAGGACGTATTAATTAAACACCATCTGGAAACAACATGAAGACAAGCTTCAACACCACCTCATTTTACAATGCTCATTTTTCTCCAATATCATTAAACATTCTACACTCTTATTCAACTCTATATGGTCCTCCGTTCAGAGTAAACTTCCCAAGAATATATTTAACTTCACTATCCAATATATAAATAACACTCTTCCGACTCGCAAAAACCTTCTGAAATGGGGAATATCACCAACATCCGAATGTTCGTTTTGTTTGAATCCAGAATCACTTCTTCACGTCGTCGCTGGATGCAAGACCTACCTAAATGAAGGACGTTTCACGTGGCGTCATGATTCGATGCTTAACTTCATAACATCCATACTTAAGTCTGTGAACCATTGTGAACCTGGCTATATCAGTCCATCTGTTCTCACCGGAGATGAATTGCGCCCTGATCTTTTGATAACACTTGAAAACAAATGTATTTATATACTCGAACTTACCGTCGGATTTAAATCTAATCTCCTCCGTCACTAATGCAACTCGAAAAAGACAAAAATATCAATTTATCGATTAGCTCATTAGGAGTTTTCAGCAACCCGTCGCTAGATTTCACCGAAATGCTGAAGGATCTAAAGTTTGATGAATAATGTAGAAAGTACTATGTTCGGAAAATTATTAACATATGTATCAGGTCCTCGTATTATATATTCTGTAAGCGTAACAAAGAATGGGATAACCCACAACTAATGTCATACTAATATTGTTATTATGTAGAGTGTTAATTCAAGTAGACACTGGTAAACAACCTGTAAAGAGAGGTTTATCATTGTAGTTTGTATATAAATATTATAGAAAGTAATAAAGTTTCCATTATTATTATTATTATTATTATTAAACACTTTGTATGTTCCCCAAAGGGCTTTTCAGTATACAATTACAATATGCAGTTTAAAATAAAACTATACTATACTATTCAAAATATAAGTTACGATGTAATATATGAACAACGAGAGCGAGTGTTTCACCGGGATATCCAAACACGAGAAAACAATGTATGAGAACACGAGCGCGAAGCGCGAGTGTTTTCATACATTGTTTTCGAGTGTTTGGATATCCCGGTGAGACACGAGCTCGAGTTGTTTATATGGCTTCTCAAATGAATCGAGACGTAACAGAATGTTTTCGTTTGCTGATTTGAATAGAATTCTTAACCAAGCATAACGTAATTAGGAATTCTATTCAAGTAATTTTGCATGCGTAATTAAGATATTTGATGAAAACACCAGTGACTTTCATCAAGTATCCAAATGGCATCTTGTGATCAAATAGGTGATTATCATTGGCTGAATTACTCATGAATTATGAATGAATTTGAGAATGTCTATTAAAACCTTCATATATATGATACTAAGAATTTAAAAGGCGTTCTTTTAGTTTTTTCTTAAAAACCTTGATTTTTGGAATCTCTTTCAGTTCATCATCAATATCGTTCCATATCTTAACTGCGCGATAATGAAATGTTCTTTCCCTGCAGTAGTTTTATAGCTTGCAATATTTAAACAGTAGTTATTTCTAGTCTGGCAGTTATGAATATCAGATCGCTTTGTGAATTTATTTGCACGGTAACTTGGCGCAAGGTTGTTCAGACATTTATAAGCTATTATCGTGTCTTTGTAAATAAGTAAGTTTTCAATAGATAGCCAGTTAAGTTATTGGAGACCTGGTGTTACATGGTCAAACTTTTTAATACTCGTGATGATTCGGCATGCGAATCTATTTAGATTTTTCGATGAGGTATTATCCCACACCGAAGAACTATATCACAACTTGTTAATCACCAAAGCTTCAATAAGTAATATTAAAGTTTTTTTATCAAAGCTCTCCTTTACTCGACAAATTTGACATAATTTGTTTATGCACGTTGACGACAGTTTAGAAATAATAGAATAGAAAGAAAGAGAGAGTAACTGCACCAATAAGTATATCCACTTTGTTCATGGACAGACACTAGGTGTAGGGAGTGCCCCCCAAATAATTTCTGAAAGAACTTTGATAGCGTAATGTAGCCTCATTTGCAGGCAACCTTGTTCTACCCGCTTTGGCCCTTTGTTGGCTTTGTATCGTACCACTGCCCTAGTTCCAAAATTTGCTATCTGTATCGTTCCCCTCCCTGCTTAATTTCGATTCCCAATTTTTATTTCTATAGGAAGTAGTAACAGTAACAGTGACAGTAACAGTAACAGTAACAGTAACAGTAACAGTAACAGTAACAATAACAGCAACAGTAACAGTAACAGTAACAGTAACAGTAACCGTAACAGTAACAGTAACAAATTACCTTATTAACATGTCTTTACATACAATTATTGCTTATTATAAAGTATTGGTATAAATATTTACAAATACAAACGGTTTTGTGGTAGTATGACATACTGTCCATATCGAGTAATACAAGAAATACAAATGAAGTTATTGATATAAAGGAAGACTTACTTTACAGATGAGAGTACCCTATTTACAGCGTATAATTGAAGAAGTTTGGGTTAGTTAAATAACCTGTTGACTGTCAGCATTCATGGTTTCAAGGCATTTAGATCTCTTCTCAAAACAGAAAGAGATAAATTTCGATAATTTTATCACAGTTTCATTATCAGTTGATTTCATTATCTCAACTGGTAAACTGGTTAAAAGTTGAGTTTCTGTAAGGGCAAACACATCACATTTGGACAAGACTGAGTCATTACATAGGTCATGACTGTGTTTTTTAAGTGATCTAATATTTAAAAGACAAATTGAGACAGTTTCTATGTCACATAAATCTGTTGTAATATGCGGGTGGAGACTCGAAGTTTCACGCAATCTCTCGTATTCTTCCTGGACTTTAGGATTTGCTCGAATATGTTTACTTTCAAGTGTTCCTAAAATATGTAGACCATTTAAGGACGTTGCTCGACTAAGTGCTACATATACCTGACCATAGTTAAAATACCTTTGCTTTTTTAAATCAAAACTGACGACAATGTTATCTAGAGTTAATTCTTGTACTTTATGAACAGTGCATGCCCATGCGAGAGTTAGAGGAAATTGTAATCTTTGCATTTTCAGGAGATGATGGTTTTCCTTGTACGTGTCTGACTTTCATTCTCGCCAAAACAGGTTTGATAGGAACAACATTGTTTTCTCTTGCAAAACTACTGGACGAATTTCGTATAGCAGATACTCCAGCGTTACTGTCATCAAATTTAACAAAAATTGTGGAGAGTTTATTACTAACATTGTCACCAGAAACTTTTATTACTGTACCTAACTGGCCATTAATAAGTCGATCGCTAATATCCACATTGGTTGTGAGCATAACTCTTGCATTTTCTTTGATCAGGATTTTAGTGTCAAGCCCTCCAGTTTCGGATCTTCCTTTAGACAACACTCTATCGATATCCTGTTTTCTAACATGCGGTGGGAATTGATCTAAAGCTTCTAAAACGTACTGTGGTGATTGAATTTGTTGTAGCCGATCAATATTGTACTCATCTACTAGTGAATTTTCTGCAAAGATATGCAATGCATCGAATGGATAATTTTCATCATCCGGAGATATTGTACTAGATTGAATACACTTGATATCATCGTCTGTATGTGAAGAGCTGCGAACTCTATTTAATAGTTGAGTGAAGGCGAGGTCATCTTTTTGTCTCATGATCTGTGTTAGTTCTGCCATTTTAAAGACATGCCAGGGTTGGTGTAGATTGAACGTATCATTCTTATAATTTGAAAATGTTGTTGCGCTTCGAATTGGTGGTAGTTGAAAGAAATCTCCAAAAACAAGTAGACTGATTCCTGCAAAAAGTTCACTATTAGGTGTGACAAATATTTCTTTCAATCTCTGGTGAATATACAGCAGACCCATGTTTGAGACCATTGATATTTCATCAATTATGATTAGTTTCAATTCAGCCAAAGACAATCTCATTTGTGTTATTCTCTGGTCAGACATTGCAGGTACATTATTCCCACATTCTCTTGGAATTGCTAGAGCAGTGTTTTACGGTTGTTCCGTTGATATTTATGGCAGATACACCAGTTGGAGCCATTAGCAATACAGAAAGTAATTCAGGATTCATTGGAGCATGTCTAAATGTTTTTGTAACAGTATGATATATAGCTTTAATTACGTGTGATTTCCCTGCACCTCCACTAACAAAAATATTTATTTATTTAACTTTGCCAATAAACATTAAAACACAGAAAAAACATATATGGACAATGGCAGGGAACACGCTACAGCTTACGCCAATTACAGCGGCCCTTACATATAAGATACGACATCACAAACATTAAACTATTGTCTAATAACAACACGATACTTCACAGGACAGATTACGGGACTTGTTACAGGACAAACATATTGATTTCCATGTTCTTGGATCATCCACGTCGTAGACAGTTTGTAATGCTACTTTATAGTACATGAAAAGTCCATTTTTTAACTGACTAAGGCTGGTGTTATTGCCTGTCAAGTTCTTTGGCAGTACATTCCACATTCTGGTACATCTATTTAAATAGGACTTTTGGAATGTGGTTGTCTTGCAATATGTATTGGATCAACTTGAGAAGGTTTAAGGGTGTTTAGGTTTGCCATTTTATTTCTACGCCAGGAAAGAACTACCTCATATGCATAACGTTGTTTGTTGTTCAATGATCTTACAGTTTTTCGTAGATTGTCGTCACTGATGGGTCGATTATAAGAACTTATTCCAGAAGATGGTTGAACTGATTCAGGATTTGATGCAAGATTTTGTGGCAACGACTCGTTAAAAGACTCGGTTTCATCAGAATCGTCAGGTAAACTTTGTCGCAAATATTCATTTTCCTGCTGATTAATTGGATCGTAGGAGTGAGTTGGTACACCATCCTTTCGTAAAGTTTCTAGTGCTTTATTAATAGCATCACCATCTGGCTCAAATATTTCTTTGTTGCGTTTTACTACTTCTTGAACATCTGGCTCATAAAACTTAGATATGTATGTCTGATCTTCGCCAAAGAGTTTCTGATCATTACGTCACGGAAAATACAACATGAGAAGGTGGTGAAAATATTTTTCAGGCTCTTTTCTTTCGTTTGGAGTGTGATATCGAATGAGCTTTAATTCTTCGGCACTTCATAATTTCTTTGCTGTTTACAAGTTTTATTCGATCGGGAAGTCCAGTGTTATGATTTTCGATATTTTGAGATTCCATGAAGTCATCGTTTAACACTTCAGGTTGAGAATCAGATACTTCGTTAAAATCACTTTTGTAATCTTTGAAATAGTGAGCAGCAAATAAAGCTAAGCACATATCTTTAATGACAGGAATGTTTTTCGGTCTGTCACTGTAACGGACAATAATGTTAGACTTAAAAATGTCGGTACTATCATCATCTAACTCATCAAGTTCTTGTTGTTTCTTCGCAAATCTAACGCGATTTTCAGCAAAATCTGTGCTAACAAAGAGAGTTTTCGGGAATATTTTTCTTAACCAGAGTTCTGGCATACACCTGTAAACGCATTCTTGAGCACTGACTTCACGAGTCGAGAGAAAAGCTGCACATATTGACTTAAGCCATCTCTGACATTTACGTTGGCTTCTTTAGCCTCCTTTGCTGCATTTATGATGGCTTGAGAACATTCAGTTTCATCCTTTATAAAGTAAGAACAAACGTATGTGATACACTTATAATGATTTTTAAACACTGGTTGCAAGTCGACATTTGCGGCAAATCCTTTTAACCCGGCAATAAAGTAATTGTTGATAAAACAACTGTTTATTGGTCTTTTGAGGTGCAATTCATAGTCAGAGTCTGGAGATAATGATATAGCCCATTGATAGTCTTGCTCTGTAATATCTATATCATTTAGGATGTCAGTTGGAGTTGCAAATGGATAGTAGGTTTGCTTGGGTTTAGCACAACATCAATTTTTTGTTTAACTTTAGACAAAATTTCCTTTCGTCTGGTCAGAATATTGGATTTAATCTCCTCATCCATATCTTCTGCCAAAGGTTCAGCAACAATTGTTTTGTCAGTAAAAAACTGTCCAAAACTAAATGTACATGAAACGTTCTTATACTTTCTACAGGTTTTACTGTGATCATGTGTCTGGTATGTTTTCACCAAGTCAAAAAGTTAAGGATCTGTTTCTTTGTCTGGGAGGTATGCTTGCACATGTTGGTGAATGTAATCTATGTATGCGTCTTTTGTATCATTCGCTAACTCTGGACAATCAGATGTCCATATTAAGGCATGCAATTGTGGTGAACCTCTCATTTGAAATTCAATACGGAGTGCATAATATACTATATTGCCAATTGGATTTGCATTTGTAAGCAAAAGATCTCTCGACAAATCATCTCTCTCTCGAACAATGTTTTGACTCGATACTGGAAATGTTTAGCTACCATAACTGGATTTAAATTTAACATTGAGCATCGCTCATGATAGGACAAGGCATCCACTTCTTCATCTGTCATGTTGTTTCCTTTCGTTTTTGCAATTATCTGAAGTCATCTTAAGTCTGCACATGAAAGCGTCATAAACCATGTTGGTATTCCCAGTTGTTTAACCATTGCCACCACTTCATACATGAATTTTTGCCAGTAAGGAGGTGAGCCAGGAATTTGTTGTAAAAACAAATATGCTTGATCTTGCAAAAGAAGATTTTGAAAATCTTGACTGTTTGATTTTACTTGTGATGCAGTGACTAACTGCCCATGTATTTTTTTAAGAGCTATATTTATACTATCAGAGATCTTTTTCTGTTCCATAATGAATTGTGCAAAGAATAGATACTCTGGATTGGTTGGAAATTTCCCACTATAATGCAAGAGGCGAGCATTGAAATATTTTATTGGAGATAATTTTATGTCTCGTTCAAAGTTATACCCAAATCGTCCTTTTGGAAAGAGTACTGGAAGTGAAAGTTCCGATCCTCACAAAGTTTATCAGTCATCAATGATACTGGGTGTTTACCTTCACCTGGTGCAATGTTGAAAATTTCTCTACCTGTTGAATTATCACAGTTTCTATTGTCCACGTTTACAGGATAATCTGGCAAGATGGACTGAAGACAGGTTTCAGTTGCAGCTGAACGGTGTTCATTTAATGGATCATCTTGTTCTTCAGTATCTTCATTAAGAAGTTCTCTATTTATATTAGTTTGCAAATGCTCGTCTACATTTTCTTGATTTGTAACAGGACAGTTCAAATTAGTCAACTCTGGGCTGATGTTGTCACATTGAATTTCAATGTTTCTATATAACGGATTGTTTGCTATAAGCCAGTTTAATGCATTAATTACAAACTGAGGGCGAACTGCTTGAAACTAAACATGACCTCTAAATTGAAGTTTCCTTTTCAATTTAAGTAAAATTATCCCAGAACTGTCAGGTAGTCTGGGAAGAACATTACATGTTTGACTACATTCAACACCAACATTACATATTGCACCTTTAATTTTTCTTTGTTGTCCTTTCGGCATTATTACAATTTTTTCGAAGACTATTCTCTGTGCAATAAGAATTTGTTCAAGTTTCTCTAATGCAGCAAGTTCAGTAGGGGTTTCATCAACAAATAAATTGTTTACGACAGCTTGACAAGGCTGATGACCTTTAAGTAATTTAGCATGTCATGTTTTGCAGATGTAGTTTTTGTCATCAAAAGAACACTGAAGCATAAAACAATCCTGGCGAGGGTACTTATTTTTCTGTAAGATTACTACTGACTTCTTATATAGTGTCCGGTTACACACGCAGCATATATAAAATGGGCCAGATTTAATTTGTTTTTTAAATTTTGCAATGTACATGTCAATGTCATGAGCTAGAGATTTCTTTCGATCCGTTTTTCTTTCTCTCTATTCAGCAAATTATTTTTTTGTTTTGGATCCAATGACATTCGATTCGACATGATTGTACTTGAACTCATAGCACTCATCTTCTTTTTCTTTGATATATCCATTGCTTGATATTTGGCTCTGGTTTCTCTAATAGTTTCTGTTTTTGTTCTTCACTCATTGTTTCCTTATAATTCATATTTTTAGTAAGCAGTTCCTCTTTCTTTGATTGATCCATTGCTTCATATTTTATTCTTCTATTCTCCAGTGTTTTTTGTTTTTGTTCTTTGCTCATTGTTTTTCTATAATTCATATTTTTACCTAAGCAGTTCCTCTCTCTTTGATTGATCCATTGCATCATATTTTATTCTTTTATTATCCAATATTTTTTGCTTTTGTTCTTTACTCATTGTTTCCTTATAATTCATATTTTTAGTAAGCAGTTCCTCTTTCTTTGATTGATCCATTTCTTCATATTTTATTCTTTTATTCTCCAGTATTTTTTGCTTTTGTCCTTTATTCATTGTTTTTATGTGATTCATATTTTTCGTAAGCAGTTCCTGTTTCTTTGATTTATCTAACATTTCATATTTTGTTTTTCTGTTGTGCAATATTTTTTTTCTCCTTAGCCATAATTTTGTGATCATTTACATGTTTAGAGTTAACTTGTTGTTTTACTAATCGCTCCATTGTTTTGTATTTCGTTTGCTTTGTTTTGTTTCTAGCTTCCGTTTCTTTAGACCTGGTTCAATGAAGTTATTTGAATAGTTTTGTCTGTGGTTTTTCATAATCCTTTTTCTTTCACAGTTAGTCAATTCAGAAGAACAAGACAAAAATAGAATTTCATAATTGACAATTTCATTCTTGATTTTGGTGGTTGCTAAGTTAAACAGAGTATCGACTAAAGTATGCTTGTTGTTTATGTTTTTAATGTAATGTGCAGTACATGTAGGTGAGCTATCATCATCATCATATGCTAATATTGAGTATGACATATTCTTAATTGATGTTTTTTGAAAGATGCAAGAACTACAATAATCTCCAAACCAAATTAAAAACCCTGTGTTTTCATTAGTATGACAATAAGGCTTTCGATGCGTAGTTTGCTTTCTGCCTTGTCATAAACTACTCCTTGAATATTAGCTTGCGATTTTACATGTATTTCAGTTCCACATATTTCAACTTTTTGAGGTATATCACTAGATGCATTTATGCCAGTGTTATTATACAAAGTAGTGCCAAAGTAAACTACTGCAGCCACTGTATTCGAATCCCGGTAATTACAAGGTTTAATAACAGAATAACAAATTGAGTATAATGAAATTGCACAGCATTGTCTACATAAACAAGAAACATCAGTAGTTTTAGATTCTTCTGAGGCATTACCTGATAGGGCAGATCATTCTAATGCTGTTGTTTAAGTTCTGGTCACCATCGGCTTGTACTTCTTCAATATTTATTCCTCTTAGCTCAAATTGACTGTTTTCACTGTATCAAGACTGAAAATACAGAATTACATTGTTGATATTCGGTGCCTCCAACAACACGCATGTACCTTGTGGATGACTTCTGCCATAAATATCTCTTGAATTAGAGTAAAAAAAATTTATATTTGCCATCATTGGTGGAAAATATGCAAACAGCATTGGAGTCAATTGTTAAAATGAATGCAGAATAGTTTTCAGCCAGGAGTAATTCAAATGATCTGTGAAATGGAACACAGTCCTGAAACCCTTCAATAGAACAGTCTCCAATTACATTGCCACTATAGCTTTCACTGTACTCAAAAATATAATCTGTGTCAAATACTGTAAGTTGTGAAGGAAATTCTGTAAACAATAGAAATGACTGCCGTGCTAAACATGATAAGTTTGAATATAGTTCATTACCAATATTCATTACATTAGCCAGGTCTTGTGGTGAGCATATGTTCGGTCTTTTGTTGTATACAAGAGCACATAAACATATTGCTAAACACTGCTGTCTTGCTGTTTCCCGAAATATAATCTGATTACCTTGGCTATACGGTGCACTTATTGTCTTGCTGGGTCAATATAAAATACAGGTCCCGGATTTGTCTCAATATCTGTACATAATGCTGACTGACAGACATTCTTTAAGTGGTTGACATTTTTGTATACCTGTTGTGCATATAAATCATGAGTTGAACCTGATAAATAGAATATATCTGCAAGAATTCCTTCACAAATATAAAATTTTAAATCTTTTGCTGAACGGTTTGTCCGGCATTTCTTGTCAACCTTCTTCGGGCAGTAAACATCAGGGATACACTTCATTCTAATGCCTTGACAATGCATAATATTCTCTACTATATAATGAAGATGAGAGGATATGGGTACAGACCTTTTGATCTTATGTCTGAGACGTTTTCGGAACAATCGACTTTTTCCAAACTTCCTAGTTAACCATTTCACCTGTATTCTACTGGGTTCACGGTCACGGTGACGTAAATGGCAACCAGTGGTAGTAAAGTCACTAACATGCTTTTGTGTGCAGACATTATAAATAATGCAAGCCGTGGTCGAACTGGGAGTTTCTTTAGGTAGTGTTTTGACGGACCTGTTATTTCAATATTCTGGTTATTCAATTTAGAAATACAGTTGCGGCAACTTGATTGTGAGTTTACGTTTGTTTTTTGTATATTTGTCTGTGTATTATTCGTCATTTCAGTAATACTTTTGATTTCAGTGGTACTTTTGATTTCAGTGGTACTTTTGATTTCAGTGGTACTTTTGATTTCAGTGGTACTTTTGATTTCAGTGGTACTTTTGATTTCAGTAATACTTTTGTCACATTTTTGGCAACTTTTTGTATAACATTTTTGGCAATCTCTGGTATTGATATTTGTGGATTCGTGGATAATCGACCCGGTTCGAAATCGCTCAGCATCTTTTAGTGTAGGTCTACCACGAATAGGTGCAGAGTCATGCGAGGTGAGCGTATTTGAAATTAAATCACATTCACTTACCGTAAACATCGTTGAAAAGATCGTTTTCTTTCCAAAATATATTAGGGCAGCGCATGCAAACTATATGTCGCTACAAGTATGAGCACAGATGAGCACAGAGGATAGATCACTGATAGATCAGTATCTTGCCAAACAGTGCTTCCATTTGCAATGCAAGAAAATTTCCTTGCAAAAGGAAATTTTGGCCTTTGCAAACCTTTGCAAAAATGGCGCGCCATGATTCGTCATAAAAATGAGAGGTATGCCCCCCTGGACGTCTGCCGTTTTGGATATTATCAGGGGGTGAATGCCTTTCATAAGCGCACTGGCTAGGCTGGGACCCATGGTAGCCTGGAACCATGAAGGAACCATGGCATCAGCATTTTGATGGCAAAATCTTTGGAAAATCATAGGAAAAACCAAATCGGGCTTCTGTGTAGCCTGTCCTGTGACTTGGTCGTTCGTACTTGATTGTTCGCAGCCCCGTAAAACAACGCTGAGAGTGCGTGTGTAGTACAGACACTTAGCTGAAAGTGTCAAGGGAGGGGAAAGCAGAGGAAGCACCTTGTGACCGAAAGTGTAGCCTGGTTACAGGGCGGACCATTTGATTCTTGGTGGGTGGGTGTGGGGAGGTAGTAGATTTTCATTCAGCCCGATAACATTTGTTAAGCTGCATGATTTTTTGCTTTGTGGGGACATATAAAATATGTACTGCTCCATATTGGGCTGAAAATTCCCCCCAAAAAAATACGTGCAAAGAAAAATGCCTGGGAAAAAAATTCGCGCAGGCATTACGTCAGAGAAAAATAAATTCGTGCAAGCAAACAGCAAAGCGCAAATAGTCTTGAAAAAAAATTCTTACAGAGGTAAGAAATGTATTAAAAAACATCCTGCAGAGACACGAGACTGAAAAAAATCGTGCCGCAAAAATTTTATTCCCCCCCCCCCTCTCTCGGGATTTCTAATGTCCGCCCCTAAGTAGGGCACCAATCAAATTACACTACATGTAAGAATGTCATTCATAGATAGAACGACGTCGACGCATGTGATATAAATATAAAATATTTGTGTTTCAGAAGCCGCGCCCTTTTGTGCGCTGATGCGATATTGAGGAAGACAAACACAGTACTGTAATAAGACCAGTACCAAAACATGGCTAGCGTAAGCCAGTTTGTTTTAAAGTTTCCAATTTAATTTTTACGAGTTATTTTTAATTTCCTATGTTTCTTTTCACAATTTTTATCGCAGTCAAACATAGTGAAATATGTTAGGGCTGTTCTCAAACGAACCCAAGATTGTTTAAATTAATACGCCAAGAAAACGTTCTTTATTGTTTCTTTGGCAATTATTTATAGCACAGATTTCCAATTTCGTAAATTTTTCGTAATAAACCTTGTGATTTTATTCAGAAGATTTGAAAAATAAGAAGTTAAACCAAATATAAGTATATAATGTGATGCCATTTATAGTAGAGTGAGCTTAAGCAAGCGACGTTTTTGTCAACACACACGTCACCCGAAAATTAGTATAACTAATTTTGGCGATATTTTACACCATAGCGCTCGTGTAAGGAAGCAAAAAACTTTAAAACTCTTATGTTTTGTGTTGAAGATTACCACAAACTGACAAAAAGACAGTTTTTAATAGAGTCCCCCGTCGGCAACCTCACCTCTGTGTTGAGAAAAACGTCGGTTATTGTGTCCGTTTGAACACCATCTTTTTATACTACAAGAATTGATTTTGTTTCCAACAAAAGGCTAAAGATAATTAATGTTTAAATTAAACAATTTTGGCAGTATAATCCGCATTTTTTTTGTTTATGAAGACGAAATAAGCTGTACTTCACAGGATAAACATAGCTGTGACAGTTGAAGTTTGTGGACGTGGGCGTATAATTAAGGTTACTTCACACGATGAACGTGCGTTTTAGTCTATTGGACATTGCGGAACAAATTTTAGGTGTAACTTTACCAAATTTTCAGTGAAGAAAGCCAAGAAAATACTGATTAGTGCTTTCGAAGATTTTTATTTGATAGGTGTTCAGTCTAAACATTTTCAGTATTGGCTGACTGAATAAATATATAGATTATAGGTACCTTCATAAAAAAACAAATATGTTCATAGTTTACCTCAACGTTTGTCTAGATATCGAAATTCGAATCTTCATAGGCACGGTAAAAAAATTTCAATCTTCCCATCACACCATGCACGCTCACTTTTATTCAGGAAATTTAATGTAAGTTATTTGTAAATACTTAAGGAGGCTCTGCGGAGGAGAACGACTAATTTCCCATTTTCTTTATTTTATCTAGTTGGCACAGTCAAATATTTACACAATTTTGGATTTGAAAACATTCAATGATGCTACTATTACATCTCCACGAAAGATGAACAAAACAATGACATGTGCAGTCTTAACTAAGAGTAACTTAAGGGAAACGAAAAGAGGAACAATGTTTACCATGACATTGTGCGATAGAGAAACAACATCCACCATCCGGGCTGTTTGTTTTGAAGGAAGCATGTTCAATAAATTTGCAACCACCAAAACATATGTTTGAAATATTTTAAGTTAAAGAAAGGAATGGGTAATTACAGTGACTTGGAGGTATTAATCACACCTGAAACAAAAGTTACTGAGTCTATCTTTGAGTTCACCATAGAAAAAAAGTCATTCAAAATATGCCAAATTCTTCGTCGCGAAGCTTCTAATGCGAGGTTTTTAATCATTACTGCTAAAGTTATCTTGATTGAAGATATTCAGACTGTTGGCAAATATCCAGATGAAAAACGTAAGAGAGATGTGCTATTGGCTGACGAAATCGGTTAGATTGCATTGGTATTGTGGCGTCAGAGAGCAGAAACAATTGAATTCAAAAGAAGGGGATCGGATGTCATAGACATTGAAAACGCTGTTACCTCCTCATTCAACAACACAGTTACCCTGAGCGCAACTGGAGAAACAATGATTAGTGTGAGCGAGAAAACTACTGACATTGATTTACCTGCTAGTGTAGGTTCACCAAGTAAGAAGAATTCTACAGTCACTTGTATAGAAACAACTGTTTCTGCTTTCAAGGACTTCAAATGCCAGTATCGATGTATAAATTGCCATGGTGATGTGCATGGCAAACATTCTACAGTGGCTAGTGATGGCACAGTTATTGTAAGCTGTCCTACTTGCCCAACTACGTTTTTGCAAGAATGTGCAAAAATAAAGAACGAATGCCAGATAATGTTGTCTTCCAACCAGCAATGGTTTACTGCAGGCACTGGAGTAAGTCTTATAAACTATTCTTTTAACCACGCAATGTGCATTAGAGGGAATTTCAATTGCTTAAAACAAGACTGCATTAATGCACGGTTAAATTAGCCTGCATAGCAGGCGCTCAATTTTATTGAAGCTTTTGAGGATTTTATTAATAAATGGCGGATTAGAAAAAAATGACGAGAAAAAATGGGCGAACGATTTATTCTTCGTTCATTTCAAAAATCCTCAAAACCTTCAACAAAATAAAATGACTGCCACACAGGCTAAGTTTAAATAAAAAAGGAAAACTGATCTGTAAATTTTCTTCAAGACTTTATGAACATTTTTAAGGATATTGCAGTTTTGCAAAGTCTAAACATTGACAAAATAGTTATTGTTTTATCACCAATTTTGTGAATATAATTTTCAAAAGAATTTCTGCAAAATTATTTTTTCCAAAAATAAAATACACCAAAAAATAAATACACCAAAATATTCAAAAATACATCAAATTGCAAAATTGTGATCTGGTAATTGCACCCCTGCAATATGAGACGGCCTAGTTTTGTGCTATATATTACTTTAAATCATCACTTATGAAAAATTCCTTGATGATTCAAATTCCTATAAGAATTTGTATATAGGAATTCCTGTAGGAATTTGTATAGGAATAGTGCAAAATTGGTACAGGAAATCCTGTAGGGATACCTGAAGGCCTTACATTCTTCAAGTACATATTAATTACTTTCCAAACTAATGAACAGTTAAAATTGTAGTCTAGTGACTAGCAATTTCGTTCCAATCAGAGTTAAACACTTGGTACTGTATTGCTAAATTGTTTATGTTTTCATTGTTTTGTTTACTACAACAAACATTTTTTGTTTATGTTTTCCTATGTTTTGTAGCTGGTTCAACATATGTTGGACTGAGATGTACCAAAGAAGGAGCTGAATGAACAGGATGTTCTCACTTTGTTAACATCGAAATTTGCGATGAGTTTGAACGTGGAACGAAAGAGAATAGAGCATGTTACTCTTGTACCAATAGACACTGAAGAACCTCAGAATAAGAAGCCTAAGCAAGACTTCCAAAATACTGGCCTACAAGATATTTCCCCCCAAAACACCAGACCTCAAGTGAACTAAGCCCAAGCAACCAGCCCTCAAATCACCCTTCCCAAAAACGTCAGCCTTCATGATATCCAACCTCGCACAAGTAGCCTACACGTCACCCACCCCCAAAACACCAGCATGGAGATCACTGTCCCCAAAACACCAGCCTGCATGAGCCCAATCCCCAAAATACATTGGTGCAAGTTACTCTGCCCCAAACCACCAATGTGCATGTTATCAACCTCCCATCTACCAGCATGCAGGGTTTCCCACCTACAGACACCAGCCTTCAAACTGCCCACCCCAGGATACCACCAACATGCAAGATAATACAGAATCATGGGATACAGAATTAACAGGCTTTGAGAAAATGATTCTTGATTTTGGTGGTACATTGGAATAACAGATTATTCCGAACAATTAAATGAAAACATTACGTTGACATATTATTGATATTTATATTTTTATCTATTTCACTAACAGTAATTTCGTAAACATATCTTTTTCTAGTTCTAAGCAAGATTATGAGTTTACTACTGATTCATACTTTTTAAAACATTTTGGGTATTCTCTCAGTATAGGAGTTGGTGGTTCATATTTTTGGAAACATATCATAGTGATCTGTTTAACAGTAATTTGGGGTAATTGTATTTACTAATTATACCTAAAAGTGAAATACCTAATTATTAGGTATTTCTATCTTAGATATTTTTAGGTATTTCTAGTATTTTTAGTGCCTAAGCTAGTGGCTTTTCATATTTTTTGTATCTTAGAGTATATTCATATTTTTGACAACAGATTAAATAAAGGGCATGTACCATACTTCTTACCATTTTATTGAGCTTCAGACTTATTGAGTGGGAGCACTGTCACCCTGACGAGTACAATCGTCTGGTGTTAGACACTCTGAGTAAAAGAATAAAGTAGGGCGCATTAATTAGAGGGTCAACGGAGTGCAAGGGCAGATAGTCTCATTAATTTAACCCATTGAGTGCCAACACTCTCCTGTGACAAGTAAAATCGTCTGGCATTATGGGTGCATTGCCATTTAATTAAAGGGTTAATGCAGTGACCGGGATTCCAACAGCTCAGATGATTGACAATAATTACACCAATTGCAACTTGATTAAATGTATACATTATATGCATATTACACTGTATGCTAAGGCCATGCAGGGCTTAGACTCATAGGTGTACCATGGAACCCTGAAGTGTTATGCTAGCTGTCTGACTAATTACCCTACATGTGAATAATAAACAATTTTCTATTTAATTTCATAGTAAAACAATAATTAAAAAGAATAGCAGAATGGCAATTAAATTTCTTTTATAGCCACCATTTCTAAGTGCATGTACTTGGTTTTTGGGAAGTCCAATCTCAAAACTATATATGCTCTCATATTTTAGAATCTGGTGTTTAGTAATGCATTTGGCATCCGTAAGTACAATTTCTTACGCTGAATCGAACGGTGGTATTTTTATCCTTATTGTGCCATTAATAGGCATTTATACAAATACAATATCATATTTCACACTGTCACTGAGTACACTGCAGTTTTCATGGACTGTTGTTCGATAAAATTCATATCGATATGACACCAATATGCTTCTCATAAAGTAGTTATTTATTAAAACTACGTTGTGCAGTTTACATTATAACCTTTTACCTTGAAATTATCTTTGGCTCGTTTATATTCAGATTCAGTATATTATGATCGTGCACGGGAATTCCACGATCCAAATTTCGCATTTTCAGAGCCGTGCACCAAGAAAAACGCATTAAATAAACTAGCAGGAATGTCCACAGTTACACACAATCCAAAATCCATAGAAAACAGGTACAATTGGTTCAAAATTTTCACGAAATTGTTGAAAACATTTTGCTCACTCCACGAAAGTCCCCGTCATTTTGAAGGCTCAAGCAGCTCATTAATATTCTATTTTGTAGCTATCCACGAAGAATGAAGATCCACTATTGCCGATCCACTATTGCCGATCCGTGAAAATGCAAGCCAAAACCTATAGTGGTCTGGGGCACAGGGTGCCCCAGCGAGTAATAAAGGCAGTCTTCTCTACTCCCAAATGGCCACAAGGCAACGTTGAGGTAGAACGCTTCATGCAACCCTTGGGAAAATCCCTGACAGCTTCTAATCTTTACGGTCGTGCGTGGAAAGACGATCGACAAGGAATGTCAAGCAACCAGCAACACATAGGTCAGGGGGCAGATCATTAATGAGGTATGGACTAATAGCGACTGCTTAAAGTGTCATTTGTAAGCTCACAGTCTTCCTCGGTCTGCTTCACGCCAGTTCCGGTTCTAATGTAACAAGTCACTGTAATACCCTGAAAGGGAGTGTGCTGTGCAATATGTGTATATATCTGTCTGTCTAAATGATTGGTGGTATAAAATGTCCAAATTTATACCACCAAGCACTTTTCCAAAATTCAAATGCTAAAATATAGGCAAGTTTGGGCCAACATGTTTAAAGGTAGGTTACAGTCCCTTCTGCGCATGTCTGCGATTTTTTTTGCCTGGGGACTCCACCGGAAGTTGGGCAATTCGGTTTGTACTCGGGCAAGTCTCATTTCTCATTTCATAACACGCGTGTTGTTTTTTTTTTTCACAAGCGAAGGAGTGAAGCCAGAAGTTTCCAAAATATATTGAGCTTTTTTGAGCAACAATTCGTCAAATAACGAGTTTTTGAGGCAACATGAAGAGTAGGAAAGAATACCACGCTAGCAGGGATGCTTCCAAAGTGTATCAAAGTGTATCTATTTTATTGTTTTCCTTGATGGAGAGCGTGCCATTTCTGTCTGCGTTTCCCCATGATTATACACTATTGTTACATACGAACTGTTCTATCTCTTTTATTTATAAACTGAAACCCATATAATTAAGGCTTAAGATATGATACTCGTGAGTAGGAGTTGTCAATGAAAAAGTTTTAATCAGCAATTTGGAGTCAACATGTTTTGGACGGCTGTTTATATATTATTGTCAGAGTGATGAATGATATAAATTAATCTACTTGACCGTGCTTTACTGTCTTTGACTGTCTTCTCATGGACAACTTGTGCTCACTTAATAGAAACACATAAAAAGTTTCTCTGATCAAAGTGTATTTTAATCAAAGCACAGCCCTCCAAAACGAGGTCAGCATTCGGCAATGCCGACCTAAATGCCGACCTATCAACCTCCCAGGTCGGCAAATTTTTGTTAATTCAGCAAACGTTAATTCAGCAAAAGTAAGCAATTTTTGGTGCTGATAGCTGTTAAAAAGTCAACGATTATAAGATTTGATTCGTAGTTCGATTAACTATATAAACACACTTTGGTGCAAGGTTTAAAAATTGACGTTTAAAAATTAAATTAAAGGTAGGTTACAGTCTCTTCTGCGCATGCGCGGGCTTTGTTTAAGTTTTTTGTTTTGATCCACATTAATTATATAAGATGAAATATATGACGAGTTCAAAGTAACATTCCACATAATTTGTGACCGAGGAGTGCAATGTTTGACAATACTTCGCTGCATTTCTTGTCCATTTCTACACTGGAAATTTTTGTACACAATAACACAATCTTATAATGTAACTTTTTAACTGTAAACATCGTGAATAAAGTTATAAAGAGGCCGCTTTGAACCTTGTGTGACTTGCTATATCAACAGCTGGGGCGGCGAACCAAAATCCCGAAGGTGTGAGTTCGAATAATTTGTGTTTACCTTTGGAGTTTCTGTCTCATCATGAAAATAGTTAATGCGGTATCAATCCCTCGAAACATGTTGCCAGTGTTGTTGTTGTCATTATGACAGAAGCGCTTGAGGAAAGCTTTTCGCTTGACGAAATTCGAAACAAGTGTGATTGAGAATGTGGCTGCAGTTCCTGTCTTCGTGGCAAAGCCAAGGGCAAGGGCGAAATTTTTGACAGTGCAAAAGCTGAATACTGCAGCTGTTGTTCAATCTGGTGTGCGCTATGGAGATGATTTCGGATGCTGTTACTAAACAACAGAAGAGTTCAATAGATTGACAGTGACGAGAGTACGAGACGCTAAGATTATATTCAACTTTTTGTTTATAAAAATGTATGTTTTGAAATTATGAACTGGAAGTATGAATTCATTGATATTACTCTCATATTGAGACTAAATGATGATATTCTTGTGACACTAAATGATCTAAATAGTAATATTAACTTCAACAATTCTGGTCAATCTAGTGATCACGTTTAATAATTCATCATGTCTCTTCAAGACAGAGGACAATTGCTAAATATATGCTTGTTCCGCTCTATATCAGAGCTCATCAGAATGCTCAGGAAACACTGATGAAATTTTTATTTACATCAACGAATCTTTCTTTTTCTTGACAGATTTTTTGGGTTATATGATAATACAAATAAGTTATAAACAATTATTATTAACACACATATATCCAAGGGGATAGGCATGAATATGATCGATCAAGGGCTTATGCCCCCTGAAAATACTGAATATACTAAATATAATTACAGTTTGTGACATGAACAGTCAGGTATAAGCACCATTCACATAAGAACCTGCAGTTTAGGCTAACTTGGAAAAAATCTAGGTTCTTATTATATGTAGGATTTTACGGTGTTGTCTGATTTCATGTCACAAAACAGGTCATGGCAGCTTGTTCTGACAAAATATATATATATATGGGATGGTGCCACTCTTTGTGACACAAGATCAGGCAATTATAGTACAATATGAACTGGCTTGTGTTTAAGATTGCTCTGTGTAAGAGGCAATCCATCTAGGAGAAAGAAAGCTCAAATTTTAAACCCCCAGACCCCACCTTTGGACAATACATGTAGTGACTACATGATCATTAGAGCTTGGAAATTAGGTTAAATTGTAAAGAAAAGCGACTCAAATTGTACAAATTATCTAACTAATAGCTATGTGTAAAGCTATACTGTAAAGCTGCTAACACTTTATTTATCTCAATGACATTTTCAGTGTTCTGGATCATTTTGATTACTTTGTGAAGAGTTTATTTTCTATGATTTATATACATTTTTAGATTTGATTTGTCTTTATGTGATAAAATAAGAACCTTTCAACCTGAAATGCTAGCCTAAACAAATTCTTATTTAGGGTGTCTAAATAAAAAAATTTAGCCTGACAGGTTCCTAAATTGTAGGTTCTTATATGCAAGCTTTTAGTCACAATTAGGGTGAAAAAATAAACTAGTAATTATTAGTTGAGTTTGTTTACATCATATAAGTTTCTGTAATCAAAATGTTTTATAAACTAAATGTCTTAGGCGGTGTTTATATGGAGGCGAGCCAGCCCTGTTACCTGAGCTAATTTAACTTAATTTTTAAACGTCAATTTTTAAACCTTACACCAAAGTGTGTTTAGATAATCGAACTACGAATCAAATTTTATAATCGCTGAATTTTTAACAGCTATCAGCACCAAAAAATTCTTACTTTTGCTGAATTAACGTCGGCAACAATTTGCCCACCTGGGAGGTTGATAGGTCGGCATTGCCGAATGCCGACCTCGTTTTCGAGGGCTGTGCTTTGATTAAAATATACTTTGATCAAAGAAACTTTTTATGTGTTTCTATTCATTGAGCACAAGTTGTCCGTGATAAGTTGTCCTCAGAAGACAGTCAAAGACAGTAAAGCACGGTCAAGTAGATTAATTTATATCATTTTATATCACTCTGACAATAATATATAAACAGCCATCCAAGAATGTTGACTCCAAATTGCGAATCAACACTTTTTCATTGACAACTCCTACTCAAGAGTATCATATCTTTAAGCCTTAATTATATGGGTTTCAGTTTGTAAACAAAAGAGATAGAACAGTTCGTATGTAACGATATAGTGTATAATTAAAATTTAAAACAGTAAATATAAAGAGAATTTTATAGTCATTAATATATAAAACCTCGACTGATTGATGGACTTCAACAAGCGATTTAACTGAAGGATCCACAGTGAAGGGAGTGAATAGCAGCTATGTTGGGTGAAATGTCCAATCCTTCTTGGATTCTTTTCTTGAAAACCTTTTATAGTATAGAAGCTTGAGGATGTATGCATATCATAGGGAAACGCAGACAGAAATGGAACGCTCTCCATCGAGGAAAACAATAAAATAGATACACTTTGGAAGCATCCCTGCTAGCGTGGTATTCTTTCGTACTGGTCATGTTGCCCCCAAAACTCGTTATTTGACGGATTGTCGCTCAGAAAAGCTCAATATATTTTGGAAACTTCTAGCTTCACTCCTTCGCTTGCGAAAAAAACACCGCGTGTGTTATTGCCAGAAATGAGACTGGACCGAGTACAAACCGAGATGCCCAACTTCCGGTGGAGTCCCCAGGCAAAAACAATCACAGACATGCGCAGAAGGGACTGTAACCTACCTTTAAATTAGCTCAGGTAACAGGGCTGGCTCGGCTCCATATAAACACCGCCTAGGACATTTAGTTTATAAAACATTCTGATCACAGAAACTTAGGGGGTAAACAAACTCAACTAATAATTACTAGTATATTTTTTCGCCCTAATTGTGACTAAAAGCTTGCATATAAGAATCTAGGCCTACAATTTAAGAACCTGTCAGGCTAAATTTTTTTATTTAGACACCCTAAATAAGAATTTATTTAGGCTAACATTTCAGGTTCTTATTTTATCACATGAAGACAAATCAAATCTAAAAATGTATATAAATCAAAGAAAATAAACTCTTCACAAAGTAATGAAAATGATCCAGAACACTGAAAATGTCATTGAGATAAATAAAGTGTTAGAGCTTTACAGTATAGCTTTACACATAGCTATTAGTTAGATAATTTGTGCACAATTTATATACATGTATATACATGTAAATTATACCTCATGCACATACCAAAAATGAGTCGCTTTTCTTTACCGGGATTTAACCTAATTTCCAAGCTCTAATGAGCATGTAGTCACTACATGTATTGTCCAAAGGTGAGGTCTGGGGGTTTGAAATCCGAACTTTCTTTCTCCTAGATGGATTGCCTCCTACACAAAGCAATCTGAAACACAACCCAGTTCATATTGTACTATGATTGCCTGATCTTGGGCCACAAAGAGTGGCACCATCCCATGTATATATATATTGTCAGAACAAGCTGCTATGGCCTGTTTTGTGACATGAAATCAGACAACACAGTAAAACCCTGCATAAGAACCTAGATTTTTTCCAAAGGTTCTTATGTGAATGGTGCTTACCTGACTGTTCATGTCACAAACTGTAATTATATTTAGTATATATTCAGTATTTTCAGGGGGGCATAAGTCGTTGAGTCATATACATGCCCGTATCCCCTCGCATGGATATATGTGTGTTAATAATAATTGTTTATAAATTATATGTATTATCACATAATAAATCTGTTATAAATCTGTAAACATTTATATATAATAAATCATATATAAATCTGTTAAGAAAAAGAAAGATTTGTTGATGTAAATAAAAATTTTATCAGTGTTTCTTGAGCATTCTGATGAGCTTTGATATAGAGCGAAACAAGCATAATTGTATTTAGCAATTGTCCTCTGTCTTGAAGAGACATGATGAACTAAAGTAATCACTAGATTGACCACCGAGAATTGTTGAAGTTAATATTACTATTAAATCATTCAGTGTCACAAGAATATCATCATTTAGTGTCAATATGAGAGCAGTATCAATGTAATATCATAATTTCAAAACATACATTTTTATAAAACAAAAAAGTTGAATATAATCTTAGTGTCTCATACTCTCGTCAATCTTTTCACTCTTCTGTTGTTTACAACGGAATCATGTCCATAGCGCGAAAGAGCTTGAACAAAAGCTGTTTATCCAGTTTTTGCACGGTCAAAAATTTCGCCCTTGGCTTTATGCACCTATCAATGTTTTCCCCCTGAGAGGGGGGGGGGGGTGCGGGGAACCCAGGGGAATTTTGACATTTTTAAAATTTTGTCGTCAAAATCCCCACTGTTGGGCAAGGAATGGCTGTCAAAATTAATTCCCCACTATATTCCTAAGATAACAAGACTTTCAAAACAGTTTTTATATCAGAGCATGCAGAACGTGGAACACTCTACCAATATCTTTAAGAAACTTAACTTTATTGTCTTCGTTTAAACGTTGTCTATTTAATTACTATTTTTTATTAACTTCTAATGTTTATAACCCAGAATTGCCGCACACATACAAGACTGTTTGTGTCAAATGTCACAAAGCCCGTCCTTTGGATTCACTCAGTGACACTCTGTGCTGCTAGTGCCCTTTCTTTATATTATGTGATGACTTTTTGTTCTTTTTGTTGTGATGCACTATTTAGTGTTTAACTCTTGTATACAATATTTCTATGTATTTTACAACTTACGCGGGGAACCCGTTATTGGAGCTTCGGCTGTGTGGGTGCGCCCTTCCTGTTTTTGGGTAAATTAAATAAATAAATAAATAAACACACATATGTTTTCCAATGCGAACATACAGTCTATACTGGTTTAAACTTGGTAAAAATTGAGACATTGTGTATAAAATACCTTTTTCGATGAAACTTGATCGTGCTTCTCCGCCATACTTGTTACCAGGCCTTTTAATGTCAAAACCGCGCAAACTTTCAAGATGGCGGAGGTCAAAATTTCCCGACTCTGGGAGTTGATGCATAGGTCAAATTCCCCTCCCTGGTGCTTCATAGTGTGGTCAAAGTCCCCTGGGTTGCCCGCACCCCCCCCCCCCTTCTCAGGGGGAAAACAACGATAGGTGCATTACCACGAAGACAGGAACTGCAGCCACATTCTCAATTACACTTGTTTCGAATCTCGTCAAGCGAAAAGCTTTCCCCAAGCGCTTCTGTCATAATGACAATAACAACACTGGCAACATGTTTCGAGGGATTGATACCGCATTAACTATTTTCATGATGAGACACAAACTCCAAAGGTAAGCACAAATTATTCGAACTCACACCTTCGGGATTTAGGTTCGCCGCCCCAGCTGTTGATATAACACGTCACACAAGGTTCAAAGCGGCCTCTTTATTCACGATGTTTACAATTAAACAGTTACAGTAGAAGATTGTGTTGTTGTATACAAAAATTTCCAGTGTAGAAATGTACAAACAAAAAACGTCAACAAAGCCCGCGCATGCCCAGAAGGGACTGTAATCTACCTTTAAATTCTTGTTTATATCAGAAATGAAGTCCCATCATAAACCTAACCAAGAATTTTTAACAAAATGTTGTGTATAACACAGTTTCTGAAGGCGTTCGAAAATAATGTCGACGTCAGCACTTTTATTGTTCAAGAAACTGTAACTCAAGAGAAATGAACCCTATTTATTCATAATGTTTGGTGAACACTCGTAATAATGATTTAAACAACATATAAAACTTCCAGTATGCTAGCTTTTGTTCAAATGCATTTGTCACAAACTTATCATCTACACGAGCAAAATATTGACATATGAAATTTGTCAAATAAAATTTGCTCGTGTAAACGGGGCTTTAGGCCCATTAAGTCCATTAACTATATAGACATAGGACAGTGGTGTGAAGGAACAGTCTAAGAAACAATCAGAACAATATTGTTATGCTATATTAAATATATTCCATAGCACAAATATACACCTAGTACTTAGATATCACAATCACCTTCGCTAAAGAACCTCCATTTCAATCCGAATTGAGGCGTCCACTAATGTCGCAATCTGAAAACGAGGCTCCGTAACTAAAGTGTCGTATACTTTCCGTAATGGTGTATTATAGTTGAACTTTAGAATAGAAATTTTTAGAACATTACCAAAACGTTTCTAGACTCAAAATTACTCAAACTATAATAGAACTTTACATTGGAAAACAATGAAAAGGAGGATGTAATACGTCAGCTGTTATAAGTCTGTCATTAATATAAGAGTCCCCATCTAACGCAAAGATGTCTTGTACATTAATAATGAATTAATTATGAACCAAAAAAATTTGGCACAAAAAAGTTGGATCAGTTTCATCTCTCCAACATACCCATTTTTTTGTTCAACTGTGCATTTATTCCATCTGTTGCGAAATCAAAATTTATTTTTGTGAAGTGGAAACACGGCAATGAATTCTTTTTGGGCGCCCATATTTTCATATTGGTGTTGGTTGCAAACTGTGTCACCGAAGATTTTTGTTTTTATGATCAGACTTTCTGTAAGTACCGAAGTGGTTTAACGATTCAATTAAGAAAGACTTGAGGGAACAGTTGGGTAATATTTTTATCGAAATTTGACCGCACGTGTGACCGTACGGAGAAAAATCAAAAGCTCAAATCATGTCTATGAAATGCGAGTATTGTAACAAGATGTTTTCAAAGAAAATAAGTTTGGTGCAACACAAGAGAACACACGCTGGAGATAAACATGAATGCGATGTTTGCAACAAAAAAATTTCATATTCGAGCAGTTTAGTCCAACATAAAAGAACACACACAGGAGACAAACCTTATGAATGTGATGTTTGCAACAAAAGATTTTCACGGTCTAGCAACTTGGTGGTTCATAAAAGAACACACACTGGAGACAAACCTTATGAATGTAATGTTTGCAACAAACGATTTTCACAGTTGAGCAAATTAGTGGTTCATAACAGAAGACACACTGGAGACAAACCTTATGAATGTGATGTTTGCGGCAAAAGATTTTCACATTCGAGCTACTTAACGGTTCATAAAAGAACACACACTGGAGACAAACCTTATGAATGTGATGTTTGCAACAAAAGATTTTTAAACTCAAGCAACTTAACGGTTCATAAAAGAACACACACTGGAGACAAACCTTATGAATGTGATGTTTGCAACAAAAGATTTTTAAACTCTAGCAACTTAACGGTTCATAAGAGAACACACACTGGAGACAAACCTTATGAATGTGATGTTTGCAACAAAAGATTTTCAAAGTCGAGCCATTTAGTGGTTCATAAAAGAACACACACAGGAGACAAACCTTATGAATGTGATGTTTGCAACAAAAGATTTTCAGATTGTAGTAATTTAGCACGACATAAAAGAAGACACACTGGAGACAAACCTTATGAATGTGATGTTTGCAACAAAAGATTTTCAAAGTCGAGCCATTTAGTGGTTCATAAAAGAACACACACAGGAGACAAACCTTATGAATGTGATGTTTGCAACAAAAGATTTTCAGATCCGAGTACTTTAACTCAACATAAAAGAACACACACTGGAGACAAACCTTATGAATGTGATGTTTGTAACAAGAGATTTCCAGAATCACGCAAGTTAACGCGACATAAAATATCAGCACACAAGAGTGAACAGAGTTTTGAGTGTCGTATCTGCAAGAAAACATTCACACAACGAAAAAGTTTCAAACGTCACTGGAGATTACATTCAAGAGATGGATTTTTGTTGTGCAACACTTGTGGCAGAGAAATTAGTCAGTCACAAGGAGAAGGACAAGGACAAGCTAATGAGATACTGAGTTGTGGTACATTCTACCAATGTGATGTCTGTAAGGAATTGGAAGCAAGAGAAGCAACTGGTATTGGCTATATCTGTTGTGTCTGCGATGCTGAATTTGACATTGCCACTGAACTTGAAGATCATATGAGTATGCATGACAATATGCTGCCCCAGGCAAGATAAATTGAAAATATTTTTTGTAACATGTTGTTTTTGAAATTTAGCTTGAAATTGATTTGGGGTTGTTTGATATTGAAAAGGAGATTGACATTTTGATGATTGGTTAAATACTGAAAAGGAGATTGATATTTTGGCGATTGGTTAAATACTGAAAAGGAGATTGATATTTTGGTAATTGGTTAAATACTGAAAAGGAGATTGACATTTTGGTGATAATTGATTTGTTGATTCAGGGATGTATTTATAATTCTTGGTTTGCAATTGACGTCATGGCGGCCATGTTGAAGAATTCCTCAACAATTTGATAAGTTCCTTAAAAAGTTCCTAACTTCCTGTTTCATTGACCAATCAGATTGCTCAAAAATAAAATATAAAATTTGATTGGTCAATGAAATATTTTTCGGAAGTCAACATTTTTCGGAACGCTTCTATTGGCACGACTGTAACAGCCATTGTATTGGAACTGAAATGGAGCGTGTTTTCCTCCAAAATAACAGCCATGTTTTTGTCTTGTAAATCTCCAGGGATTGATTGCAAACCATGAATGAACTAAGATCATTTGTAATTATGTGTTGTTTTTGGGTAAAAAATTATTAACAGCTGGATTATTTATAGTGTAATAAGATGTGGTTAAAAAGGGACGGCTTCAACTATTTTTGCCTGAATTGTGGGCGGCCTCAAACTGAAAAATATGTGACAAGGGGCAACCCCAATTTTTTAATACTGTCCTACTCATTCTCAATCTCTCGTTTTTATCGTATCCCACAAAGTATTTCACCTTTTTTAGTTCCTATAATTCGTAGTTTCCATAGTTTATTACGTATATGCAGTTCACCATAGGAGTCGTAGTAAATAACAACCATTTTGAATACTGGTCCTCTAACTATTTAGGCTACACAATGTCTCACACCATTAAATGTTCAAGTGGAGGGCCGGGAGTCCTGAATATTCTAGATGAAGGTGGGGGCGTCTTGAAAATAAAGGTCTTGCGATCGGGGGCGGCTCTAAAAAGTTCAATATTTGGTATTTATTACTCACTGTCCACCCCCCTCCCATTATTAATGACCAATTCCTAATGATATAAATACAAATATATATGATATAATAATGACGTCATGTCATTCACTTGGCAGCAAAACGATACGGTCTGAATCACTGAGCTATACTATATATCTGGAGATCGTGCCCTCGACGAAAATGTGTTGCCAAAAACATGGCGGATTTTACGTCACAATCGACCTATTTTCATGGGGATTTCCACTGACCCGTGGCTCGAATGTCCGTGGGCGACAAAGTTCACCCCCCCCCCCTGATTTTACAGTGATTTATGTACTGACTGTTTATATTAGTTGATCGACGGAGAGTATTTTGATTTTCGTCCTGAAAATAATATTATTCCAACTGCGCGTATAAATGAATAGAGACCGAATGCCATTAATAAAAAAAGACATGAATAGAGCTTGACGACCACAAGGACAAAGCATGTAAGTAATTGAAACGATTTATCAATTCTTGTTGTATTGTGAATTTGTGTTGCGCAACTGACTATCAAGATTCTTTAAAACACGAGTATTATAATAATCTCCAGTAAGTAAACTTTAACAAATATAGCTTGTTGAGCGAATGTTCGTAATTCCTCTGGATACGCACCTGGATTTTTCTTTTTCTTCTGTGTCACCAACCTTTTCATAAGTTCCTTAGGAACCCCTGACAAAGTTGTCTCCAGGATACTGGCCAATTACTACTCACCAGCTGTTTCTCTTTCTTCAGCTCACTTACCACTGAAGTCAAAGAAATCACCTTTCTTTTCATCCTGTGGCTTTTCATACGAGATGTTTTCAATCTCCTCTTCAGATTTTTTTCTCTGTCTAACAGATTATCGGCCTTCTGTTTCAATCTACAATGGGTACTTACAGAATTTGTATGGTCATGTTTAATACCCATACACGCTCGTTTTTGAGGGATGGGCACCTCATTAATATAATCACTCTCTTCACAGTGTTTCCTCTTTTCTCCAGTACTGGTACTTACAATACCACTACCCAGCTCTGCATTAATCATAGACCTGTCTTCAGTGACTTTTATACACTCTTGCTTTTCAGACAACTTTTCATCATCACGAACAACCTTCGACATATCCGAAGGCAACAACTCCATTTGTACCGGTACCTGTAAGATAGACAAAAATTATTTTAATGAGCCTATTCACCCATAGCTGACAAGTGCAAAAGAAATATTTTGAAAAATATGAAAATTATTTACAAAATTACGGCACATAGGATGTTCGACTATTAGGGTTAGGGTTACTAGCTAATGATGTAATCCATCAATTAGCTACTTATCAATTGATGTGAGCAGCAACTTTCTTTTTAGAGGAAGAAAGAGATTTGTTAACAATAGGAAAAATATTCTGGCAGCCTTTGCTGATAACATGTCGCAGCAACAGTAGGGGATGTCAAGAATGTCCAAATAATGTTTAGACATGTGTTCTGAAAAAATTGCCAGGTTGTGTTTGTTTAAGTATGAAAAGCTTTCATATGATTAATTCATAAACACTGTCTCACTTATTGTAAAAAAATATTTTTATGCTCTTGTTCACTGGGCAAACATGAGAAAGGACTTTTTTGTATCAATAATTTTCTATTGTGTGCCTACAATAGTTTGCTCTTCGCCTCATACACTGAGCTGGTGTCAGAGGTAAGACCACAATATATATTGTAGATATATAATAATTATATATATTGTAGATAATCTAATATATATTGTATATACAGTATGTTAGATTCATAGATTGAATGAAAATTAAGGTTTGTCCAATTATCCAATATCAAAAGGCCCATGCAAAAGAGGTTGCATGACAACATCTTTACATCCCTATAACTTTGGCAGTTGCAGTATGTCAGGCATTAATTATTGAATAATGTTAAAATTCAGTATTAATTACCCCTCATGTACAGTATGACAATTAATTGTACTGATACACTCATAACAAACTGTAAATATCACAACCAACTTGACCAAAGGAATCATTAAAGATTGTTGGTACAGCATATGGCTTTAACACTGGTCTCTGGCTGTAACCCTTCTCGAACATATCAGCACTAAAATGCTTCGAACACAAACGACTATTTTTCATAGGAACAAACTTCACTGGCATAAGTTTGCTTATATTCTTCACCCATATGCTGTGCAATTCAGGGAATCTCTTCTCATCTGGAAAGCTTTCAAGTAAATGAACAATTGTTTTTAGTGTCTAGTTACACTGTTCAATACGATACATATAATTTACAATATAAACAATGCCACACTAAACAACACATGGTTTAGTCCACAATAAAGACAATACAATGAGTGAAAGGCTTTGTACATTTAAAGCTAGTCGTATCATTATCATATTGTTAAAATTCTCATTTGAAATTTTTTAAAATAGCATTATAAAACAAATTATCTGTTAGGATATCGATAGGATTTTAGACCAGCTGCCTTGCACAGCTTGCTGCCTGACATTTTTGTACTGCAGTACTGTCTGCAGTAGCGTAGCCAGCCCGACTATTTGGTCCCGCTATGCAAATATTTTCATGTTCATTGACTGTGAAAACAATCAATTTCTAAAGAAATGGATAATGATAATAATTTTGAATTTGCATAGCGGCACAAAATTGGCGGTCTGGCTACGCCACTGACTGTCTGCAATAAGGTATAGTGATAAGGTTAGCGCTATACGTGACACGCCATCATCACATCCATCAACTTGCATGAAAATAAATACTTGCTCGATAACTGCTCCACAAGCCGGTCAGCACTTTAAAATATTGTTCTGCTTTTGCACTGTAGCACACCAATAAATAGCCAAGTTACAAAATGTCAAATTCAAGGATTCACTAACATAAATTGTATTGTACGTTGCTTGCCAATATTAAAATTTCATGAATTCACAAATTTACGCTTTCAATATAGCAATACAGCAAGCGTTAAATTATTACAAAAAACGAGATTATACGAGCCTTACCCATGTCAGGACAGGTCCTTTCTTTCAGTAGATTTTTGGCAACCAGGAATTGTACAAAAAGTTGGCATGGTTGCAAAGGTCTCGCTTTAAAATAAGAACATTTCCGGCCGAAATTCTGAATTTATCTCCTTCTGCTTTAACCAAATTGAAGTGCATAGAATAAGAAATGAATAGAAGGGCAACTCGCGTGTACAAAGCGTAACCAATTTTCAGTGCGTACGCGTGGGATCTCTCAAGCTCGCAGCCAGTAAAAGGCTAGCCTGCGTGGCAGGCTCAATGAATAAATGAGAGCCTGCAACAATCTCAAGGAAATTTGATAACCGCCCACTAATTACTAGAAAATACATGCATGCCGAAACCCTCGCCTTGCTGACAAAACCATTGTATTTTCCAAACATGAAGTATCTAAAGTTGTTGTCATGGTAACACGATAATTTTTTATGAATATTCTTACAAATGAAAAATCGCCTAAAAATATCACTTTTAATTACAAAATTGTCAATTTCCCAACATATACACTCTAAAAACACTCTGGTTAAATTTGGGTTAATTCAACCAGTACGGGGTTAAAAATCCACCTACACAAGTCTGGTTAATTAAAAAAAATAACCATTTTCCTGGTTAAAAGTAAAAAAAAGTGTACCAAATTTTTGTTGAATTGATAATTTTTAACCAGGAAATGGGTTAAATTTAACCAGAATGTGTTGGGTGGATTATTAACCCAATTCCTGGTTGAATTTAACCAGAGTGTTTTTAGAGTGTATATGTTAGGTATGTTATTATACGTAATATAAACTTGAATTTAAGGTAAAATTCAACCACAAACGCTTCGCAAAACGTTTTAAAGTGTTCTTTATAAAACTACTAGAAAATACATGCATGCAGAAACCCTCGCCTTGCTGACAAAACCATTGTATTTTCCGAACATGAAGTATCTAAGTTGTCATGGTAACACGATAATTTTTTAAGAATATTCTCACAAATGAAAAATCGCCTATAAATATCACTTTTAATCACAAAATTATTAATTTCCCAACATATATATGTTAGGTATGTTATTATACGTAATATAAGCCTCGATTTAAGGTAAAATTCAACCACAAACGCTTCGCAAAGCGTTTTAAAGTCATTAGTGTTCTTTAATAAACGATTTCCGGGTTATCGCCGCCATTTTGCGTGGGTAGCAAGTTGGACTTTGAACCCAAGATGGCGAATGATAAAAATATAATGAATTATTAATTTTTTTATTGCTAAAAAACATGGTTCGCGCTGATCGATGTTGCGTTGGACCCTGTGACCAGTGGCGTAGCCAGCCTGACAATTTAGTCCCGCTATGCAAATTCAGAATTATTATCATTATTCATTTCTTTAGAAATTGATTGTTTTCACAGTTAATGAACACGAAAATATTTGCATAGCGGGACTAAATCGTCGGGCTGGCTACGCTACTGCCTGTGACAATGATAAACGATGCCCTAAAAGATTAGTTGTGATGGAACATGTTGAAGAGTTAAAATGGCACCGCTTTCCTACGAAAGACGAAGATAGAAAAAGGAAGTGGGCTTCACTTGTGGCCAAAGGGAGATGTGAGTTTGTTCCAACTGATAACAGCCGCATATGTTCAAACCATTTTTCAGATGGCAAACCCACCAATAAAAATCCAAATCCCATACTTTATTTGACATTAGATGACTACCGACACCCAAAAAAATTAAATTTACGAGAGAGTCCTTCAAAAAAAAGAAAAGTTTCCTCATGCAGCCCTCAGCCTTCATGTTCAACAATTGATGAACAGGAGGAATGTTCAGAAAACCCTATTCCTGCTATTGATAATGTCAACATTGCCATTGCAATGCAGTTTGCTCAAATTACTAGAGAAAGTGATGTTAGATTTTTTACTGGGTTTGAGAGCACAAAAAGTTTCCAAGAAATATTCAACTTTTTAGTGCCAAGAGCACGACTGATGAAATATTGGGAAGGTGTAAAAAGAAGTTCCGGTGTAGAGAGAGAAGAACCTAATCAGCAAAGAATTGATACCATAATATTATCAAATGTGTATGCGGAAGGATCTGTATTGCCCATTAACAAACCAGGACCTCAGCGAAAGACTACTTTAGAACAAGAATTTTTATTAACTGTCATGAGATTGCGTCTGGGATTGCTCATTAAGGACTTGGCTTTTAGATTTCAAATTTCAACCACCAGAGTTTCTCAAATCTGGATAACTTGGGTCAAGCTTTTATCGAAAGAACTACGGCACCTCATTATATGGCCATCTAAAGGTCAAATATATGCTTTTATCCAAAAGTCAGAGTCATCATTGATTGCTCAGAAGTTTTTTTGGAGACGCCGTTATCTCTGGAGGTTGGTGCATATCTTTGGAGTGATTACAAGCACCATTACACTTTCAAGTTTTTAATAGTCATCACACCAAATGGAGCAGTTTCATGGATATCTCCATGTTATGGTGGAAGGACAAGTGATGTTTTTATTGTTAGAAACTCTGGATTTTTAGACTTACTTGAACCTTATGACACTGTTATGGCAGACAGGGGGTTTAAGATAAAGTCAGACCTCACAATGAAGAGATGCTATTTAGCAATCCCTCCAAGTGCAGCTAAAGGCAATCAAATGATATCAGATGATGTCGCTGTTACAAGTAAAGTTGCCAATGTAAGAATCTTTGTTGAAAAAGCTATTGCAAGAGTTAAATGGTTTAGAATTTTATCTACGGAACTTACTATGTTGGAACTGCCATTGGTTGATGACATTCGTATAATATGTTGTGCATTAGTGAACTTATTTCCTCCATTAATGCAAGCTGAGAAAATTGACATTGACACATGAATTGCACATAAATTTCCCAAGACTTTATTCAAGGGAATGCAGAAATATTACAGTGGTTTTAGGGGTCGGCTATTTTGCGAGTTGCGAGTTGCGAGTTGCGAGTTGCGAGCTGCGAGTTGCGAGTCGCTAGCCTCGCTTTGAATTAGGCTTTGAAAGTATATTAATATGGACGACATGGAAGGCAAAGTCGAAGGGTTTTTTGTTTCATAAATATAATGACCTTCGAAGTTAAGGTCCCTGTAACTAAGACTTCGACACAAAAGAAAATGCTACGATACGGACGAGATAAAAATCGGCCTTTACTTGTTTTTTTACTTTGTTAGATCCATCGACACGTATGTTCAAGAATTAAAATAATTATATTGAAAATAAAAGTGCAAGTTTATATTTGCCGTTTCTGTGTTTAATAAAATCTAGTAGTTATCCAGACCATTTTGTGCTTTCTAATCTTAAAATGGTTATTTAATTTTATTAGTAAGTATGACCAGACACCGACTCAGTTTGTTTATATATACTGAACGCTGGGAACCCTATAAAACTATAAAAGTCCTTTTTATCGGAAGTACAATTTATTTTATACAATTTATACATAGACATACATATATACATATACATACATAAACTTTATCTAAACACGGGAAAAAACCATCAGTATATCAAAACGATTGCTATTTACAAGTTTGTAAGTATAAAAATAAATGCAATGAATGTTTATTTCAAAAGCTGAAAATTGGCGCCAAATTGAGACAAAGCTAAAATCAAATCCGCCAGGATGCCATACAGTTTTCAATTTGAATTTTTAGTGTAAACCACAGGTGTAAACACCTGGTTCGGTGCTTCAAAGCTAGGTTAGTGTTAACCCTGGGTTAAAATTAAACCCGATGTTATTAGAAATTAACAATATACTCGTAACTCGCAACTCGCAACACGCAACTCGCAACTCGCAGCTCGCAACTCGCAACTCGCAACTCGCAACTCGAAACTCGAAACTCGCAGCTCGCAACTCGCAACTCGCAACTCGCAGCTCGCAACTCGCAACTCGCAACTCGCAGCTCGCACTATAGATAATCTCGTGGTTTTACAGTGGTTTTACAGTGATTTTAATCATATAAGTCATGATTTAGGAACAGTTACTATTTTTAGACTTTTAGGGTTTGGATTATGGTTTGGATTAGGATTATGGTTTGGATTAGGATTAAGATTAGGGTTAGGATTAGTAAGAGTTAGGATTAAGGTAAAGGTTAAACCTTTAAGTCTCAATGCCCAGATGTATCCTACTTTATTATTTTGCTGTCTAAAGCCAGATGATTTTAATTGCGAGAGGAAGAGTGCTGCCACTCAATGGGTTAAAATAGAAAAGAATACAAAATTACAAAAGTCTAAAAATATTAACTGTTCTTAAAATGTGACAGGTATACTGTCAATTAACAGAAATGTTTGTTAAACAAAGTAAACACAACCATTCTCCATGCACAACATCATCAAGCCCTTGACACTTCAGGTGATACCAGCAATTACACTGGTCACAACAAATACTTCTAAGATCAAGTTCATTCTCTGCAATTTCATTTTCTTCAAATAGTACTTTTTCACATGATCCACAAAACTCGATAGGGTTCAATCTCAAAATTCTCTCAGCCACATAAGGGACCGGTCATTATTTATGGAAGGGGGGGGAGGGAAAAAATGAGGGGGGCCATATGTAGAAATAAATGACTAGAAGGGG
>CACRXK020001866.1:0-48753 GCA_902702795.2 Paramuricea clavata | reverse complement strand
CATCTAACATAGGAATGTGTAACAGAATCCTTTTGCACTACCGTCTATCAACGTGCTTTACAATAATGTTATATGATTCTTGTCTATATTTATCTAGAAACTCGCAATTGCAGCCATAACATCTTCGAACAACTATTGATAAAAACCGTTAAATAACTAAATGTTAATGTGATTTTTACACACTTTATTCAACCCGCGACTCAATAAAATACACGGTTTAGAGCTTTTTTGCGACCCGCGACTTTTTACCCGCGACCCGCGACTTTTTACCCGCGACATTTTACCCGCGACCCGCGACTTTTTACCCGCGACACGCGACCCGCGACCATTAGTCAAACTCCTATTTTGTAAGTTGAATAGTTGTTAACTGTATTTTGTTACTTTAGAGCTTGAAATGTCTCATGTAACAATTCGTGACTGCCAACCCTCATCAACTGTCCTTCTCGTTTGACTGGGGAGTGGGGCTTAAAGTTAGCACATTAAACACTTCCGAACCACAGGAATTAATGAACACTTTTATTTTGTTAATCCAAAGCTTGAAATGTCCTCCATAACATTGCGTGCATGATCAACTCTCATCAATCGTCATCCTTGATTGGCCATGGCTTTACTCACCAGCCTGGGGACTAGATGGAGAATGGAATGGGATCGAGGGACCGAATGAGTTTGCTGAAACTGAGCTGTATTATATATATATATATATCAATTACCGACTTATGCATGCATTGTGTTTATTCAGGATGGTTTTTGACCCTATAAACAGCTTATTTCAATGGGAAAATATTTTTATATATAATACTTCAACTATAATCGTTTTGTATTCAATTTAAGTTAAAACATGGCTGGAACAGTCATAAAACCTTCGTTTGGTTAATTTAGAGCTTGAAATTCCCCGTATCAATCTCTCATCAACTCTTATTTTCGTTTGAGAGGCAAGTTAGTAAATTAAACAATACCAGACCGCAGGATTTAATGCATTCTTTTTCGAGGACCCCATTGATTGCTTCGTTCTCAGCAACAAGTAAAGTGGATGTTTATATACACTGAAGACGATGACACATGAAGATGTTTTTCGTAAATTCGCAACAATACATTCTTTATAGCTTTCCGATAAGCTCCCTCTCTTGTCTGGTTAGTTCAGGGGCCATTCAAAAAATACGTGACGCTCGTGGGGGTAGGGGTGTTTGGTCGGGAGTCACATAGTGTCACAAGTGGGGGAGAGGTATCACAAACGGTATCACGTGACGGAGAGGCGTATATGGGAAAATTTATCCCTGTCTATAACAAAACAAGACCACTCCCGTTTATAACGAACCAGCGAGAACCTGAGTGGGAAACTGTTTAGGCCGAGGTTTAATAAATCATTGAAATAGTGTCGATTTATATATATAGATAACATTTTGAATCTGTTGTTGCATATTAAATTTGTGTTTTGTGAGTATTTTGGGGGGAAGGGATGTTTGGCTCAGAGTCACGTATTTTATGATGGGGTGTGCTGCTCGCTGTCACACATTGTCATAAGGGGGTAGGGAGGAGTAAAAATTTGGCAAAAGCAGCGTCACGTATTTTGTGAATAACCCCATCAAATGCACGTCAGTCATGAACAAGGAGTACGTGCATGCTGTATGAAGCATTAGGTAGCAGAAAAAATTATTTAACTTAATTTGATTTAATTTTAATTTATCAACTTCGCCAGTATAAAATATATTACAATTTACAATTACAACAAATAGTGAGGCAGAGTCACCGAAACTGGTCTGGTCATTCCTTGAACCGCTCTAAAACATGAATACATCGATATTTTCCAAGTTGTCATTCCAGTCACTTCAGAATTGACTTTTGGGATAAAAGATGTCCATTTAACCTGGATAAATGTACACAATATATACTACGATTCCGAGATGGTACAGCTATTTATCAACACGTTCAGTTCAACATATGGCTCAAATGCATATAGCAATCCATTAATGCGTTATTGTTTCTGAACATATAAGTTTGTTCTGCGATGGTTTATTTTTGTTCACATCATGCGTGGTTCATACCAAACTTCCAAATGCTCCGTTTACATTTTGCACCATGTGGAAACCATTTTTTAGACCTGTTACCTACACCCGATAATTAAATCATTATGATTATGGGTCTTTTTTCCCTTGGAACTTTTTCTGTGCAAAATGTGGGTGAAGTCCCCCTGCATAATGTGTAGTGCCAGGACCTCAATCTATTGTATGCAGGAAAGTATGGAACTAAGTATTCACATAAGCTGTTATTTTATGAGTTCGAGCTAACAATGTGTTATCGTATTTTGTTTGACGTATTTAACTTTGATATGGGATAAAAAAGCCAATAATATTGACGTCATCAATAGTTAAAATTAGTTCTGTTGAAAGCTATGTTCGTTTGAAGATACGCTCGTTAACAGCTATAAAATTTTAAGCGGTCGGCTACCAATTTGCTATCAAGTGAATGCTGGTAATTCGAGCCAGCTTACTTGACGTATTCTTAATTTTGCAATTGTTACCCTCCAATACACTTTGGTTGCAAAGATTGATTTGCTTTCCTTGTGTGCGATGACAATCTATTCATAAATTAAAATAATTTTGCAACCCTGAACTGAACTACCATATGGGTGGTTCTCATCTTGTCAACGCCATGATATTGATTGGATTTTAAACTTGATTTGACAAATTTAATTTGACCTGAATTTGAATTCCTGCACACCAAACGTAGAAAATGTAACAGTTTTAAGTTAAGGCCGTTTTCGCTTTGCCCGCGCAAACATTTATGAACATGCTGTAGCGTTCCAACTTGACAGTTTTTAGTCCGCTTTAAGCCTGGTTCACACAAGTGAGATAAGCATAAGCGGAATAAAAAGAAAATTTTACTTTTGGAACTTGCAAAGACAAAACCAACAGATGAGTTTTTTCAGATGTGTTTTGTTTCGCTTACATATAGCTTAACCCCCAATCAAACGAGACCATGAGAGTTTGATGAGAGTTGGCAGTCACGCAATGGGGTCCTCGGAAATGCATTAAATCCTGCGGTTTTGGAGTGGTTAATGTGCTAAGTTAAGACCTTCCCCCCCTTCAAACAACAATGAGAGTTGATGAGAGTTGGCAGTCACGTATTGTTAGGGTCTGATTCCACAAGCACTTTTTCGCGGCGGAATGCGAAACATTTCGCACTGCATGCGCAAGTAAAGTAGACTTCGCAAGAAAGATTTCGCTTCGCTGGCTAGTGAGTAGAAGTCAGTTCTACTCACTGCGAAAGCGAAATTGGTAAAATTCAATAGAATCGCCCATGCGCAACCATCCATATTTCGCAGATACAATTTCGCGCGAAAATTTTCGCCGTCGTGGAATCAGGTCTTTACGGGTGTGTTCCAACTATGCTATAAATGATGGCTAAATCGGAGCATTGTACATGAAAATATTTTCCCATTGAAATACTTAAAACTGTTTATAGGGTCAAGAACCATCCTCAATAAACACCGTGCATAAATGGGTAATTGCATGATAATGCAGCTCAGCAGCTTTCAGTTTCAGCAAAGCCTCATCTGGCCCCTAGATTGGCCCTCTACCCTGCGAGCAAAGTCCTCTCGTATTTCTTCTCGGCACGGCACGGAGAAGCGAGAGAGACTGCAGAACTTGTGTATAGATTCATTTGAGCATGCGCGAAGGTTGCTAAGCAACTGCCTATTTCCCAGAAGAAGATTTAATAAATAGTTTCCGGTTCGGTTGTAACTAAACCGGTTATAAAACCAGTATCAAACCTGAAATTACGCATAATTATCCAAGTTTTTGGATTGTCGGCTCCAGAAAGAATATACACAAGTTCTGCAGAGTTTCTCTCGCTTCTCCGTGCCATGCCGAGAAGAAATACGAGAGGATTTGCTCGCAGGGTACATAATCTTTCGATCTTCGTTAAATTAAATTGCCCAGTCGAATCCTGGTCAATCGAGGATTAGAGCTGATGAAAATTAGCAGTCACGTAGCATTGTTAAGGGGGAACATATTTAATTTGAAGCTTTAGATTAACAAAATACAGGTTTTATGAGTGTATCAACTATGTTTTAAACAATAACTTAAATAATAGTAGTGATAGTAATAGGAAAGCATTAAGAACAGTGACCAAGGTCGCGTGACTGCCAACTCATGCACTCTCATCCTCGTTTGATCCGAGCATTCGCATGCTTTAAGCCAGGGCCTTTTTTAACATACAAGCTGGGGGGCATTTGCCCCCCCCAGTCCCCCCTTGTGCCCCCCCCACGAAATCACATTTTGTTCCCCCCCCCAGGAAAATTCCCTTTTTCCTAAATTTATACCAGCAAAACAGCGAAGAATAACAAATAAATAAACGGAAAGTAACTTAATTTGTTATGTTTTTCTACCACTAAGTAATGATAAATTATTGATTATTGTTAATAATTTTTTATTTTTTGGTTGCTCAGAATGCAGGAAAGAGCATTTCCAGGTTTCAAATTTGAAAAATTTTCTGGAGATTATGCCCCCACACACGTGGCCTTCGGCCATTGGTATCCCCCTCTAATAAGTATAATGATAAATTACGGTTAATATTCTTTTTTACTTTTTGTGCATTTTTTCCTTCTTTTATTTCAAATACAAGTATAGTTTGCATAAATTTTAGAGCAAATTTGGATGCTCAGAATGCAGGAGATGGCATTTCCGTGTTTCAAATTTAAAAAATTTTCTGGGGGAGTACACCCCCACACACGTGACCATTGGGATCCTCCTCTAATAAGTAATGATAAATTATGGTTAATATTTTTTTAAACTTTTTGTGGGTTTTTTCCTTCTTTGTGCTTCAAATTTCAAAAATTTTCGGGGGGAGTACACCCCCCCCTCATTCATGCGTGAATGGTATGTTCGGCGCACACGTGGCCTTCAGCCATTGCTATCTCCCTGTGATATAGTATCTCACAGAAAGGTCCCTTTTCAAAAAATGCCCCCCCACGGGAAAATCCTTAAAAAAGGCCCTGCTTTAAGCCCACGTGCTTTAAAAACACGAGAGAAACTTGCTGAGCTAACCGCCTCGAATGGCAGCTAGCTCAACTATGTATTTTCACCGCACACGTGGGGAAAACTACTCAACAACAACATAATTAGCAAACTCATTTGCATTTTCCTCCATTTTGTTCCCAATGATAAACCATAGTTTCTTCATGTGATAGGCTAATTGATTCAAGCAGCTCAGCACCAAGCTCACAACATCCGCAGACGCTGAGATTTTGTCCTCGCGAGGTGAAAAATATCAAATACGATATAGATATTTTCCTCAAGGCCTCGAGAGGTCAACTCCTCACGAAAACTATCTGCACACGAGAACAACTTGCTAAGGTAGCTGCCACGCGAGGCGGTTAGCTCAGCAAGTTGCTCTCGTGTGCGGCAGGCTTCACTGCATTTTTTTCCCGACTGTGTGGTATGCATATTTTAATGTTTCCAGTCTCAGTCAGCTACATGTTATGATTGAACTGCTGATGCAGAACACGTCATTTAGGCGCGCAGTGGCAGTATAAAATCCATTTCATTTACCAGAAATGTGATTGGTTGTAACAGCGGTTGTAATTTATAACCGCGTAGAAGTCTTAAGAGATAAGCATCTCAAAGTGAATGATATGATCGAAACTGTGAAAATTATCGAGGGCAAACTCGGATTAAACAGAAATGGACAAAATTTGCACGCGGCCATGTACGATTATCGTTTCACTTTAACTCTCTAAACTGTAAAGAAGAGTCTTCCAAGCTGCAGATTCGCTTCAGTTGGGCATGCATGCATGATCACTGAATAATAACATTTACCTAGACATTTATTGTTGAAAGCCCAGTACTAGTTTGGCAAATTCTGAAAATGTAACCTTGAAATTGGCAAATTAAAATTCAAAAGGTGGATTTTAACTGTTGTGTTGACAAATGAAAATGGATATGCATAGCTTGATGAACATTTTTTAACCAAATTAAGATGAATTGCCGTAAAAAGTAAGCGTTTTTTCTCATTTAACCGAAACTGTAAATTGACAAGTAACCTAGTGTCGCCTGCCAAATCTATTATGCAGCTCACAGTAGCTTTCGTCAATTGTCATCCCAAATTCATGTTCATTTCATTAAAACCTCCACCCTTGAGCTTGCTGAAGATTTTTCGTGGATGCTAATTTCGAGCAAGAAAGTATATACATGATATAAGAGGCCGTTCACAATAGTGATTTATAGATCGACCCGATTTAGATGGACAATCAAGAACGATCCGAGAAAACGTCGAGATCGATCTAAACTAAATGATGCGCATTATAATTACTCGCATTGCATTCCTCAACTGTTCTGGTATATTACTATTTTTACTGGTGGACCCATATATTCTACATTCTGTTTTGTTATTATTATTAGTGGGCCCATATATTGGTGGACCCATATATTCTGTAAACCAAATCTACTCGATAGTCCCAAAAGAGTCATTGCAAAGACCAACTTCAGACCAATGTTTGCAGGTCACCATTACTTCTGTTTTTAAAAAACTGAACTTCCAATCCACACGCTTCGTCTGATGTGACTGCACTAGCATTTTGACCAGAATGCTTTGCTTAATTTTAGTGACAGGTTACCCAAGCTCTAACAGCTTCTCATAGTTGTATTCAGCCACCCTGTTCTTGTCAAAGTACAATCAATCCTCGAGAGGTGGTCTTGGATCAGTTCACGTTTTACGAACCGAGCTGATTTCTTGCTTAGCAGCCTGACATTCATACGAATAGGCGTTAACAGCTAGGGACGCCTCTCTTACATGTATGGTTAGTTTCCTTGTCCCCCGCTAAATTTTACATATAATTTCTTCAAACTGACCAGTTCCATAATACTGAAATCTCTAGTATCATAGAGAACGGGCACTAAAGCCCCGTTTACACTGCGCTCAGTTTTTGGTACGGCACGGATAAAATTGGTACCCGTACCACTTTTTTGGTTCTTGGACTACCTATTTAGGTAGTCCAAGAACCAAAAAGTGGTACGGTACCAAAAATTGAGCGCAGTGTAAACGGGGCTGAAATTTTCTCCGTTCCGTTCCGCAGATAGCAAACACATGTAACGTTAATGTTCGAATAAAGGGTGATTTGTGTATGTTATGCAATTTCCGTGCAAGCTAATAATAAGTAAATAGTTTAACTATTAAATCGAGTACAGGCCTTCTTCCATCTGCATTGGGTACACCAGGACTTCTTATTGTCGATACCATAAACCTTTCGACATTTCTTCGACATCTTCAGTTTTGAGCGCTTTCCCCAAATGAGCTCTTCGAATAACTGCGTGTTCCAGGATTGCGTTGTTATAAATAAGATACATAATTTAGTAGCACGTTTATATACTACACATTGAAGTGTGGACCTGGTTTTAGTGGAGTCTAAAACAGCATCGATCAAGCCATCAAAATAACGTCAGGGGTTATGACAAATCGCGGATGCGGACAGACAAACGGGTGTGGACGAACAGATATGCGGGCGGGCGGGCGGGCGGACGGACGGACGTGGACGGACTAATATGAGGATAAAATGCGGAAGGGCTGACACCTGTTTGATATACAGATAATTTATTTTGTCGTTTCGTTGTACATATATTAGGATGTTAAAGATGACTTTCTATATTATACTAACACGAAATTGACATGGCAAGGACTAGGGTTATAGTTGCATTTAAATCGAAGTTGTTATAATACAGCTAGGTGTCCTGAGAAAAGTGCAACAGCTAATTATTTGTGGGTGTCACTAAAAATTTAATTTATAAAAGATGATTTTATATGAGTACCAATTGCAATTAATTCTACAAGTTCAACTTTTCTGTGTGTTTACGCACATATTACGAAAACCGCGTGTAACTGGAATGCAACCTTTGGTTTCTTAGATTGAATTTTCCGATGCGTTAAAGCCGGTTTTCCACTAAGCGATTTTGGTCGCGCGAGACGATTTTTCCTTTGTCCTTAACGCAATTATCACGTCAGCAAAAACGATGCCTACAACGGAAAAGTCACTTCGCGCGGGCAAATTCGCCCAGTGGAACCTGCTTCAAAATCCGCAACATAGCTGCAGATCACTTGCGTATGACCGTAAAATGAGCGCATACCATAATACAGTCTGTGACTAGGATAGACATCGGAAGTATAACTTGAAACGAACCGCTCAGAATGTGGACTAATATATGGGAGTAATGGATTTTTGTAAATTTCTTGCTACGTCAATGAGTCTATATTGCATTTTTTCGAGACATTGTGGGCTTGTGAGCTAACCGCACCGGGAAATTCACGTGAGTGAAACCTACATGTACTTGGTTAACGTAGCAAAATTTTAATTTGTTTTCATTTGAAAAACGAGCCAGCCTGGATAGGCGAGCTCTCACCTTGCCTAGATATGATCTATCAAGTGGGATAAAATTTTCGGAAGCCATACGAAGGTTTTATCCCATCTGACCACGAGATGGTTTTATCCCAATTTTGACCTATAATATCGTATTGAACGGCACAAACAAAAATAAACATTGTTAGACCCAAATAGGCACTGTTAAAGTCGTATTGCAAGGTGCAGTTTGTTTAATTACAGCTAAACATTTTTCAAAGACGCCGTAATTTACATGCATAATGTCGTTCCATCGAGGGGGAGTGAGTTAAAAAACAGTCACATGAATACAGAAATAATTTATCCCATTCGGGCTAGCTTCTAAACCAATCGGGTTCATATGAACAGGCCCTGTGTATTGAAATCCACCCCACATACTGGACTCATAATTAATTAGTCCATTAAGAATAAAGAAGTTGAATTTATCCTGAAATTTTACTTGAATTATTTAATTTCTAGGGCATGCCTGTGGATTTACAAGATGCCATGAAGAGGGCAACATCATTGGAAACATTTATGGAAATGTTGAACGCTTCGGTTTTACCAAGTGTAGAACCAGAAAAACATAGAGGTTGGTTATCCATCTAAATTTCATAGTGCATGTTTTCCTGGTCATTTATATGTTACTGTGTTATTAATAGTTCAATTAATTAAGAAATATAAAAATTTTTCCGTGTTTCTATACAGTTATAGAAACACGCATGGGAGTTTGGGAGAGCGAGAAATAATCAGTTTGGGTTCTCTCAAGTTACCTCAAGTGTTTCTATAACTGAACAGAAACATAGGGAAAATGTTTTCCATTTATTTTATAATACGGCCCAATAGAAGCTTTCATAGCCATTTTTAATTTATATCAATTAATTCGAAAATTCTCATTACCTCAACATAAATTCCACTCGATCAGTTGACTTTTTTTTGTCAACACACTTCTCGACCAATCAACATTCGCCTACTATAAATATATTATTCAGAATAAGTTTTCTGTGATTATCCTAATCATTGAACGTATGTTCTTCATCAATGGCTGTTGCCATCCACTTTACACGTTCGAATAACTCGGATAACATGCCTATAGTTGCTACTACTGTTATGATCATTGGTAACTGTATGTGAGCATTGACTGGATTAAACGTGATTAACGAAGTTAAGGCTTGTTTCAACCGTCAAATTTTTCATGTTCGGTAAATGGGATTAAACTTAACAAAGGGTTTAAGTCATTTACATTACTAGGTGTTCCCCACGGTAAGCACGACGTTTGAACTTGGTTTAACCTAATAAGGTCTCAGGTAACCAACTAAGTATTTAATTTACATCTGGGTGCAATAATTCAAGTTTGTTTCGCTGTACCTCATTGGTACTCCAATGATTATTGGCGCGTACGTGAGCTGGTAATTCTAGAAACACTCTGGTTTGAATTTTCTGGTTTAATAACCTAGAAAAAATGTACAATTTAATTAATATTCCTCAGTGGTTATTTTTTAACTTACTTTGGTGGTAAATCAATTACAAATTAAAGCAAAACAATCAAAGTTTTTGTCGCACATCTTCGTTTAATTTCATGAAAATATTATTTTCCTCACCTTCTATTTTTGTCAATTTTGGAAGCGACTCAATCGCACACATGCACGCTATTCATGTTTCTGTTTCAATTTTTATTCTACAGGAAATGCATTGATTATTGTTAATGAGGCTTGCAAGCCAATAGAAGTGATGGTTCCAGTACCACAACCAAAAAAGAGAAGAGCCTTGGCTTTTCCTGTCTATGTGAAATTGTTTCGTTGTAGTGGAGGATGTGACATCGAGCCACGTTTATCACGATGTGTTGCTACAGGTTGGTCTATAGACTGTAGTGTTTTCTTGCTCGCTCTGGTAGTTTATACTACTTTGGATGCAGGGGGTTTTCTGATGTAAGGCGATATTCAGCGAAACCGAAAACCCATTGATGATCTGTGATAGTAGTTTACCAGTTATCCACGTCATCTTGTCAGGAGACGGCCGCCTAAACCCTCATAGAGGAGCATTTACCTCAAATTTTATGATCAATGGATGAAAATTATGAAAGTTATTCAGTTACAATAAAAGTCGTCATCTATGTTTCTCTCCGCATTTGTTCAAAAGTCAGGGCCTTCTTTGTCCTATGTTCTTTCACTTAAATAACCAACTGCCATCCGTGATTTAAAAAAAATGGTTAATTTAAGCATTATATTATTTGCTTGATTCGTGAAAATATAATACGCATGCATGTTTATATAAAAATATTACGAATAAACCTTCGATTTTTGCTGTGGACTCATTAGTACCCGAAAGTCGTGGGTTTTCTCCGTGTGCTGGGATAAGCCACAAACTGACTAGCTGTGCTCTATGGGTAAACATGGCTTCCAGATGCGCCCTTGGAAATGCTTTAGTCGAAGCATTTCTAAGGGTGCCTCTGGCAGTCAGTTTGTGGCTTATTGGAGCACACGGAGAAACCCACGACTTTCGACAAGGTTGACCTACAGGTACATCCTTTGTAATTCAACTTAGCTCTCAGCTGCAAGAGATTAGCACACCCCTAATACTTACCTCCATGCACCTTGTGCACGAAATGTGGTGTTTACCAATGTATTAATTAAGAGACCTGGCGCATGAACTGTCATTGCAGTATTAGCCTATGTTTCAGTCCACTACGCCATATTGTAAGGTTGACTAAATTTTGTTGCCATCTTTCCTCATGTTGAGGATAGTTGGGAATTATTAATGATAATATATATTTTATCTTTAGCAACTACCAACATTCCTATAAAAGTGGGTCTAGTGTCATGGCGCAAAGGAGACAATACTGTATCTGAATTGAAGAAGAAAGTGTCTGAAGTTGTTTTGCTGAATGAAACACAATGCGGATGCACATGCAAAAGAGTAAGGAAATCTTGTAATTCCAAAACTCATTTTTGGAATGACAGAACTTGCCGGTGCGAATGTTTATTGGCGCAGCAAACATGCCAAGCGCCGCTAGTCTGGAATAAACACTCGTGCCGTTGTCAGTGTCCGAAAACTGGTCACGTTTGTCATGGTCCTGGCAAAGTTTGGGATAAAGAGCAATGTCGATGTGTTTGTTGGAAGGAGACGTGTAGTAAAGGATACTACAGAAATCCAGAGACATGTCGGTGCACTTGTCATAAAAATTGGTGCCCCAGAATGTATGACATTTATAAGATGAAACGTTTCAGAGACCAGTCAACGATCGAACTAGAAAAAACCTAAACCACTTTAGGAATGGCATTAAAGTGTAGACGAAAGTAGGAGTGTCGAACAGTTGCAAGTAGTAAAATGCTAAGTATTCCCATGCTTATAAAGGCACAATAAGGTATTGAAAAACTCAACCGTCCTAGCGATTTGTATGCAATTATGAAATATGAAAAATTTTATGTATTTCATGGTAATGTATGAATTAATCCACAATGCTATATACCAGCGCTCGTACAGTACGCCCCCTGAAAAACACGGGATTTTACTTAAGTTCTGGAAACTCCGTAAACACACTTGGAATTTCAAACTGAGCCCTGAAAAAACTATTTTTTTTGCAAGATCACACTTAACGTTCCGTTTAAATATAGGATGGATTGTCACGAAACGTACTTGCACATAGTATATCCATCTTTTTTAAAAGTGATATGACTGGATAGCAGCAATATTGGTAGTGAAAATCTTGTGGATTTATTGACGAAATTATTTTTGTCATATTTCATGAACCCTGCATGCATGGAAAACTCCTGAAAACGAGAGAAACAGTCCTCAAACGTCCTGGATTTTTAAAATGATGCACGTGGACGAAAACTGATATGCAGCGTTTTTTATTTCATAGAATAGACCAGACGTAACTATATAGGAATTTGCGTTGTGTCTACTGACAAAACAATTCTAATGCAAAGTTTCTTGTGTTCTTTTCTGCGAAACTGGGAGAGTATAGTAAGTGGGCGTATGAGTTATCCAAATTTGCGAAACTGGATGTAATGAACAAGTGTTGGCTCATCTGATTCATGAAATATTACAAAAATAATTATAAGCCAGCTGGATTAATTCGTACAGAAATTGTCAGCCCGATTTCTGTGACCAGGGATCGGTTGTTTGAAAGCCGGTTAGCCAAAGGTCGTTAAAGTTTTCAAGATGGCGTCTATTTTTCAAGATTGTTGAAATGGGAAGTCCTCTTCAAACGAAATCCAAGCCTTTCAAGGTTAAAACTTTTTGGAATTAGAGCTTAACTTTTAAACTATTTTGAAAACCTTCTTCTCGTCCATTTGGGTCAACATAAAACGTCAAAGAAAACTACTCTACAACTTATTTAAAAAGTTAGATATATTAATCCAGGACGAAAGGAAGTTTTATTTTCAGATTATTTTTAATACGGACGTCAAGAAATAACGAAAACGGCGGGTATAAAATTTTAACCCATAAGAGTTAGCGCTATAATCGTGTTTTAAACAACCGGCCCCAGAATATTAAATATGGGTTGTGGCTACCATGGAATATGTATATCATAAAGTATATTATGTAGAGCGCGAATGCAAACGAGTGCACGCAATGCAATATTAAATGATATATTAATGTAATATCCTGATAGTTGTCTTAACCTGTAAGTTAAGAGATTACGTAGTGGTCATTAAATAATATATGTTACGTTAGCCACGTCTTTAATTTATTGATGCATTGTCATGATTTATAAAGACAAAAGAGAACTGTGTAAGACTTACCTTTTTTTACCTTCTGAAATAAAAAAGCAGCTGATTTATCTCCATTTGAACATTGGTTCAAAGGCGAAGTGCTTGTACACTTCTACATAGCTTTATTGACGTTTAAATCCTAAAGTTTGAACGATTTTACAATGCCCAGGCACTTTCGAAATGTGATATTCCCGCGCTGTGGTAGGTGAATATGTTAAATGCATGACTCTTACCGTAAGCCTTATCCTTATGTTGCATTTTTGAGTCGCGGAAAGAGTATTAATTAATAGGTTGTTTTCAGTTTCCTCTTTTCGTTTGCGGGATCATGCGACGAATAAAAATCGCATACAGGAAAGGGCCTGGCGCGAACATTTGTGTGGAGTAGCCATCCTCGTTCCCAGGGCCTCTCGGGACACACGGAACTGGAAGTGCAAGCAAACTTGCAGCAGTTTCTAAAGCACATGTTCTTGAATTGGGACGCTTTAGCACTCGTAACGATTTTCACAGTGAAGCATTACGAAGAAACGAAGTATTTGTGTTGACATAATTATGTTAATAGAATAATTTTGCCTAGCGAAAACTGCTCGACTTTGCGAAATAGCCGTTCTCTATAAGAAGCCAATCAGATCTCGCCCTTTAGTCGTCTAACCCTGAACCTAATTTTCAACGAGTGACCGCGCGAGTGAAAATGGCTCTGGGGACGATGTTATTTGATCAGGAAAGCAAAGCAGAATTTACTGATCCACAATTTATTTTGCAACAAAGATTTGGCTTGTATTTCAGATATGTATTAGTCGTAGTTGGAGTTGCATGCAATTATTCTAGTCCAGGCGGAGAAGGGGGGTATCGTAACCCGAGCAGGGAGTTTATGAGAATATGTGACTCTGGTCAATTTTGGGGCGCTGATTTCAAAAATCGATGTTATATGGGCCAATACCGGGGCCTTCAGCCTCGGTTTGATGCATGCAGCCTCGTTTTGGGGCATATATATTCTAGTCCAGGAGGAGAAGGGCGGGGGGGGGGGGTATCGTAACCTCGTTTTGGTGCCTATATATGTGCCTTAAATAGCCAAGAAGTTGGTGATTTTGCTCAATTTCGTGCGCTAATTTCAAAGATCGAAGTTATGCGCAGATATATTGGGACCTCTAGCCTCCTTTTGACACACATATCCTTGATTTAGTGAAACTATTGGGAAGATCCTATTTTTAAACTAACAAGAAAGCTAGTGATGTCTATTCTTTTTGATAAAAAGCAATACTGTTGCCCCCATTAAATTGAGGTCATGTTATGCATGGCATTACAAGCATGTACATTCTGATCACAAACCTTGCATTTTTCCTTTTCAAAATTCACTCGTGTCTTCAATTTACACATCCAAATCATCCTCGTAGTCATCATAGGAGGACGAACTGTTCTCACTCTCCGTGCCTGCGAGTAGCGCATCAATCTCCTCGGGATAGCAAATGTCACTCCAGACAACGTTTCCATCTCTGTCCCATCCGCTCGTCGGGGCTCTCAAGTTCTACTAGCAGCTGATCGGCGTGTCAAAGGATGTGCATGACATAGTTACAGTAGCTCTCATGATGTGATGATGAAGATTTGACTGGCATGGTGGCATTAGACTTAATTAGGTCAATGATCTTCTTCTTCTTGTTGAACTTGTTCCAAAATACTTTCTTCCTTGCCTCATTGTCTGGGAGGATACAGACGAACCATTCTAAACCCCGAACCAACTCCTCGCTTGCTGTCACCTCCGTACCAAAGGATGAAAATAGATCGATAAAGGCGTGTTCTTGGTCACGGCTTTCCACACGGCCTGCTTTCCCTTTCGAAAAAAGCTAGATACATAATCGTTTCCGGAAAACGCATGTGTTCCCAAAAGAGCTCTTCTGTGACCAAGGGACAATCCAGTTGACGTCACGTCGATGATTTTCCTGTTCTTGCCGCTGCCATTGTCAATCGGAATCTGCGTGTCCGAAAAATTGTGACCAATGAACAAGCTAAGGTTATTATGTCAAAATCACCAGATAGCGACCGTACCATTGCAGTTGAGCTAGGTGGCAATTGGCTAGCACACACAAATGCAACGAGTTTCGTGTCCGCTTCCTCGCGGTCGTTGGTTAATTCTGGTAGGATAAGATAAGATGGTTTAATGAGCTCTTTGCAGTTAAAGACAACTGAATTACTGAGTTATTTACATAGTATTATAATAAAATTACATTAAAGTTGATAACTATAAAAATATTTAAAGGTAAAAAGGTTTTTGATTCTTTTAGTTTTACAAAACTTACAGTTACAAACAGCTAAATTACTGAGTTATTTACATAGGCCTATTATGGTAAATCTACGTTAAGGTTTATAACTAGAAATATTTAAAGGTAAAAAAGTCTTCAGTTCTTTTAGTTTTACAAAACTTCTTGTCTCTATATAAAACAACGTCCCGCATTTTTTGTCTTAAAAATGTTCGTGATCAGGATCTTCGGTTAGGTTGGGCAGTAAAAAATGTAGTGGATGAGTAGAACACTTCATTTTATTCATATATCCTTTACATATAGAAACCCTTCCATTAAATAATGTATCTAGTTTAGTCAGTTGAAGAGCTTCATTGCACGAACCAACTTCCGGAAAAATTATCCTTAAGGCTCTTCTCTGAATAGATTCTATTTTCGGGCGGATCATTGTTACATAAACCTTAATAATGCTCCTCTTCTTAACACCAACACGCACTAATATACGTAAGGCGTACAGTCTCTTACATGCCTTGGTATAGATGTAGTCAATATGTGCATTCCATTTAAGATCATCGCTGAGATAAACACCCAATAATTTAAAACATGAAACTTGTTGAACAGTTCTATTTGCCAAGTTGATTGCCTTCAGGAGGAAATTAGGATCTTGCATAAAGTTAATTAGCATCTCCTTACATTTTGCGGGATTTAGCTTCATGTTGTGTGAAACAGCAAAATCATATATCATATTGGCTGCGACATCCAGCAGGCTAATCGAATTTCTAATGTGGCTACATCATCATGATTGATCTTCTAGCACACCGACTTCTTGGAAAAGTATATAACTTTTGCTTTTTGACCCGATACAACAGTCCATCGAAGAAGGCAAGGACAGCACTAGCGACAAAATTGTATACTTTTCCAAGAAGTCGGTGTGCTAGAAGATCAATCATGATGATATTTAGCGACATTACCAGAATTAACCAGCGACCGCGAGGAAGCGGACAAGAAACTCGTTGCATGTGTGCGTACTAGCCAATTGCCACCTAGCTCAACTGCAATGGTACGGTCGCCGTCTGGTGATATAGACATAGTAACCTTGTTCATTGGTCACAATTTTTCGGACACGCAGACTCTGATTGACAATGGCAGCGGGAAGAACAGGAAAATCATCGACGTGACGTCAACTGGATTGTCTCTGGTTACAGAAGAGCTCTTCTGGGAGGCATGCGTTTTCCGGAAACGATTATGTATCTAGCTTTTTTCGAAAGGGAAAGCAGGCCGTGTGGAAAGCCGTGACCAAGAACACTGCCTTTATCGATATATTTTCATATTTGGGTACGGAGGTGACAGCAAGCGAGGAGTTGGTTCGGGGTTTAGAATGGTTCGTCTGTTCTATATACGGGCATCCACGTATCCTCTCAGTCAATGAGGCAAGGAAGAAAGTATTTCGGAACAAGTTCAACAAGGAGAAGAAGATCATCGACCTAAGTCTGATGCCATCATGCCAGTCAAATCTTCGTCATCACATCACGAGAGCTACTGTAACTATGTCGCGTACATCTTTTGACACGCCGATCAGCTGCTAGTAGAACTTGAGAGCCCCGACCAGCATGGATCGGCCGGAGATGGAAACATCGTCGGGAGTGAAATTTCCTATCCCGAGGAGATTGATGCGCTACTCGCAGGCACGGAGAGTGAGAACAGTTCGTCCTCCGATGATGACTACGAGGATGATTTGGATGAGGAAATTGAAGACACGAGTGAAGTTTGAAAAGGAAAATGCAAAGTTTGTCATCAGAATGTACAGTACATGTTTTTTAATGCGTTGCATAACATGACCTGAATTTAATGGGGCAACAGTATTGCTTTTTATCAAAAAGAGCAGAAATCACTAGCTTTCTTGCTTGTTTAAGTAGGATCTTCCCAATAGTTTCACTAAATCAGGGAAATGTGTGTCAAAAGGAGGCTAGAGGTCCCAATATATCTGCGCATATAACATCGATTTTTGAAATTATTGCACCGAAATTGAGCAAAATCACCAACTCGGCTTGGCTATCTAAGGCACATATATAGACACCAAAACGAGGCTGTACACACCAAAACGAGTCTGAAGGCCTCGGTATTTTGCTGTGTAACATCGTTTTTTGAAATCAGCGCACCGAAATTGACCAAGATCACCAACGACTTTGCCTATTTAAGCTAACTAATGATTTCCATCTATTTGCACCAAAACGAGGCTGTATGCACCAAAACGAGGCTGAAGGCCTTGGTATTCGCCTGTGTAACATCGTTTTTTGAAATCAGCGCACCGAAATTGACCAAGATCACCAACGACTTTGCCTATCTAAGCTAACTAATGATTTCCATCTATTTGCACCAAAACGAGGCTGCATGCACCAAAAAGAGGCTAAAGGCCTCGGTGTTTGCCCGTGTATTGACCAAAACCAGTGGGTTCCCTAGCTAACTAAGACAACTAACGTCTTCCCTATATATGCCCCAAAACGAGGCTGTATGCATCAAACCGAGGCTGAAGGCCCCGGTATTGGCCCGTATAACATCGATTTTTGAAATCAGCGCCCCAAAATTGACTAAAGTCACATATTCTCATAAATTCCCTGCTCGGGTTACGATACTCCCCATCTCCTCCTGGACTATTCAACGTTAGTGCTTGCATTTGCTGCTCATGCAGAAATTTGTTGTTTATGTATTTGTAAGCGCGTCCGCTCTTGCGAGGGTTTCGCATGAATGCATAAATTAAAGACAATTGTGTCTCTCCTATTTTTATCTCCAATTCAAAACTGCAACAAATATTATGGGATATATAAAGCACTTTTTGAACCAGAGGGGATTCCCATTCAGAGGGGAAGCACTTTTTGAACCAGAGTCAAAAGGGGAATCCCAAGTGTCGTTCACTTTATTACTTCGGATTTATATATACTTCAAATTCATATACTCATATTTTAGCCCAAAAGACTGAAACAGTCTCGCTGTATCAGTGTATGCTTAAGCCGTGTAGGGTTTTTTTGTAACTGTTGTCATTATGAAGAATAAGAATATATTAATATGCAATTATTATTTAAATTAACCAATTTCTATACCATATATTCCATCCCTTTAACAACATATTCAATCATAGTCAATTGACTTTCCGTCGCGAAGTATTGAAATTGTTCTGAAGTATACGATGGGCGTTAGTGGCAGTCGTGGTGTATCCTGGGCCTTGGTGGGTTTATATGCCATTTTACTTTTAGCAAGATTGATTTGCTGTTGTGAAGATGGAACGTACTGTTCGAAAGATTTGGGAGACTGTGTTGTATGCCCCGAAAAACCTTTGCTTGATTGTACTGGTGTCCATGAAGAGGATGTAGTCCCTTGTTTGGAAAATTGTTTAGCACGTCCAAAGTTAGGTAAGGTACCTTGATCGGTGTGTGCTTGAACTATGCCTTTCAAGTGAAAGCTGAACTATGCCTTTCAAGTGAAAGCCATCCGTTAGGATTAAGCCATCCAGGATAGCTTATATTGTCGAACATTACTAATAGAATCATCCCCGTGTTTTAAATATTATTTTCACTATAGTTACCCAAAGTTTAATATCCTCTTCTACTTGCAACATACAAATTGATGAAATTATTAAATTAATGGCTTACTCAGCATTAATTTCTGCCACGTTTCACATTATCATATAAATGGCTAAGACCTTGATTTTTGGCGCAGTAATAGCCACCGAATTTCATGAACGTTTGCTGTAACATTCTATTTTATAAAAGTCAGTCTGATCACGATTTTTGGGTGACATACAAGAATCGTGCAAATTGTAATATAGGAAATTCCCGCTTAGTTTACGCATGGTAACGTGGGAAATTGCCGCTTAATTTATGCGTGGCAGTGTTTTTTAAACATGAACACAATAACGAAATTGAATACATGGAAAATCACGAAATACTATACATACTATATTAGATTTCTGTATAGATTCAGTCTCCATCTCTGCTTGTTTTCAGAGCCATGAAATAAACAGATATGGAAGTTTGATTAACTCAATTGCAACATAATTATTTGCTCTGTTTAACCCCAAATGTCACTGGTACGTTGACGTTGATCAACAACCTGTACAATAGCTGCCGCTTTTATTACTTGATAGTTGCATGCAGACAAAAGACTAAGGTATTTTTCAACCGAGTTAAGCATGTCCGGAAAACAACTTTAGTCATTTAAAAAGTTCAAGAATCCAATGAATTTTGTTCAGTACACTGTTTCTTAACACTCGCATTCATACTCTGAATATAATAAATGTATGAGCAATATTGATCAGCCCAAAGAATATTACCTTAACACCACGTTTGCAAGCAAAGTTCATGCAGTCAAGGTTGATGCATGGGCGGACTTTTCCCGCGGTAGTGAGGCACAATTTTTCTTTTGTTTCACATCTGTATATAATTAACTTGTGGTACATGCAGGCATTGTATATTATGACGTAATTATAGATTAAAATGTGACTTATTGAGGGCATCTATATACCTATTATATCTTTTCTTTAGCTACAACAAAACCGAATCATGACTATGAATTGCCAAAAAATACAACGGCAAAGCCTGAACAGAGACTCACAACACAAGAACGAAAAGATGTTCAATACAAAACCAATAACCTTCTGGTAGCTGTTGGGTTTGTGGTAGGATTGTTAGTTGGAATTATGATTTGTATTTTTATCTGCCAAATTAAAAGTCCAATGCGAGAAATGGCGAGAAAGTCTGTCAATAGGATGTATCTTTTTGTATCTACATATCCAAAATCAAAAGAAGAAACATCGCCAGTAAACATAACTGATAATGACTAACATTGACATTGTAACGAGACGTTTGGTTGTCGTGCTTATATATACAATCAGCAATAATTTAGCGTAACATAGTTAAATAAAATTTTACCAACTGTATTTAAAATGTATTGTTTGATACGTGCGAGACATTTTTAACCCGGGTTGAAAATATTTCCAGTCCATTTCATCACGATTTTCAGTTCGTCCATGCATTGGCGTCCAACCGATCTGTTCTAAAAGTACATGCGACTGAGTGGACCACGAGTGGGCACATGCAGATGGACCACCAGTTACAGGCTACGAATGGACGAAATATGTAACAATGGTTACCATTGATCTGCTTAGTGATCGAAATATATAACAACCCGCATCCAGACATGCGCAGAGTGTAATAGTAAAATGTAAATCTTATCTCATCTTATCTCATCTCATCTCATCTTATCTTATCTTATCTTATCTTATCTCATCTCATCTCATCTCATCTCATCTCATCTCATCTTATCTTATCTCATCTCATCTTATCTTATCTTATCTTATCTTATCTTATCTTATCTTATCTTATCTTATCTTAGTGCTCAAACGCCCACCCCGAGGTCAGTGTGCACAGAAATGCGTTCACACAAACATATATACTTTTGTGCAGGCAAAATTCAATTGATCACGTGACTTCAGTTACCATTAGCATTTCCTTATTTGTACAGATCACTTCAATTTTCAAAGTGTTCGGGAATCAGTTTTTCTTCTTTATTATATAAAACAAATAGAAAACATTTTGCCGTTGCCTGGTCAGTTATATTGACGCACAGTATGACATCATAATGTGGTAAGAATGTCATTGACCCACTCGTCCTAGCGACTTTTGGTCCACTTTTTTGTGAACTTCTTACCACGTTATTACTGAACAGACAACGGCTTTCTGTTTGTTAGATTGCACAATTATTAGAAACGAAGTCATGAGGAATTTCCTGTTAGTGTTAGTGTTAGATTATTATATACTATTAATATGTTATTATATACAACATTAATGTTATGAACTTTCTACCATTTGTTTATCCACGAGCATAATTTCAATCACAACGTTTGTATTTATTAGCCGGAAATTTTTCCCATGGCTTTAATTTCCTTACGAAATGTACGCGATTATTTTTACTTCCAGCGCATTTTGGTTGGCTGAATTAAAATAAAGTGAGGTGATGGGCGGTAAACCACTGAATTGACAATTGTATCAGGTGTTAATTTCCCAAGAACTATTAGACGCTTTTGCGGTTATATCAATATACTGACTATCTCAACAAATACACGTATCAGCACAGGGGACTCAACTACTGTCAGTAACAAGTGTAAAATAATGAAAATAATAAACGTACTTTAAAAGATTTGCATAAATTCTTCGCAAAAATGTCGACATGAATCACCGATATAGTCAGTGATATGAATGGAGAAAGAGCAAAAAAAAATAACCTATATGAAGTACTATATAATCCTCAACAGCCAGGTAAGTAATGCGGGCGCGTATGAGGTAATAGCATAATTAATAATGGATGAAGTAGTGCATTCAGATTTTAAAAATAGCCGTGATTTGTTGGCGCCGGTATAGACTATAGTTTCAATATTTTTTAAAATGTGAATAATCAAAAATTGCTCTTCGATCACGTGACCGGTGTTTCACCCTTCTATTAATTTATCTATTACTAATTATGCTATTACCTCATACGCGCCCGCATTACCTACCGGTTGAGGATTCTACAGTACTTCATATAGATCATATTTTTGCTCTTTCTCCATTCATAATGTATTTATCGATATTCTTGCGAAGAATTTATGCAAATCTTTTTAAAGTAAGTTTATTATTTTGATTATTTTACACTTGCTAGCGACAGTAGTTGAGCCCCCTGTGGTATCAGCGAAAAATGCTTAAAATGCATGGTAGGGAGCCTTTAGTTATAACTGAAATCCAGAGGGGAATTCCCTCTAGAAGTTCTTCGGCTGGGAAATACCCGGCCAACTGTCACGAGTTTTATGTATTATAATAATTATAAAATACATATCGAGAAAGTGCCGTTAAAACTGACCTGCCTATCGATATTTCAGTCTGGGACTTTATTACTTCGTTTTCATACTTCAGATTCAATTCATAGAGATAATTACCTATACCTAAAAGGTTGACCAACAAAATTTCAGGATGAAAAATATGGATGTGTAAGCAGGTTTATTTGTAACAGTTGCGTGCCCAATTATATAAAAAACCTGAAGAATAAATTAATATATAATATACGTATGCGATGTATATAAATTCCACTTTAAATTCGTATTCGATCATATGTTCATTTAGACGTCACAAAGTATACTGTTCTATAGTATAGCAGTGATTAAAATTGTTTAGAAGGGTTTGTGTGATGCGCTTTGGCCGTATTGGTTCTTGGGTGGCATGTTTAATCGCCGCGACTTTATGGTCAGTTACAAAAGTGACTAGCTCCTGCGAAAGTGGAGCATATTATATAAATTGTACAGATGTCGATCAGCTGGATGACGTAAGCTTGTGCCTGAAAAACTGTTTAGTGCGTCATGGTAAGTACGGTAAAATTCTTTGAAAGCAGGTCATTTACCGGCGATTTACGCCTGGCGAATAGGCATCGCTCGAAACGTCCAGTTTTTTTGTAGAACATTGTCATTATACAGTAGTGCTTATTTTTAATTATGTCTAAACTTGGCTACGCTATCCCCATATTTACTGCCTGATGTCTGTACATAATAATCCCAAACAATCTACCTTATTCATCACGCAGTTTCACATGCTGACGTTTCACATCCTTTTTTAAAATCCTGTAGTGCGCTGGTGTAGCCGGCTACATGCATGAATTTTTTGAGACGTGGAGTAAAGAATAGGCGGAAGGAAAGGTTTAGTATACTCTTTACAAACTACAATGTACAAAAGCTGTAAGATTCTATTTTGTAGAAAGCAGTCACTGGCAGTCACTGACAGTCAATTTCAGTGACACAATGCATGCCAATTGTGTGCAGTGGGAAATTTAATATGGCGTTGTTGGAAATTTTTAATAACGAAAATTTATTTGATTAAGAATATGGAAAATCACGATATGCTACACAGTTTCTTTCAGACATATAGTCTCTTTAGACCCAAAGAAAGATGTAGATATTCTGTCTCTCTTGTTGGATGGTATATATGACATCAGTGGAATTTTCAGTAATTATAGAGAGGTTAAGAAGATACCCCGGTTTCGGTGTACGGGTACGAGTAGTGTCATCTTGTTTTACTGATGTCTGTAATTTGATCATACTTTTTCTGTTTTCTTGCAATAGATTATAGACAATGATACTGTTATTTGCTTCTCACTTTCATTAACTTTTGATAGTTTTATTTCTTATAGTATAATTCGCATAATATAAACTCATAACATGTATATATACTCTATCTCTAAAATCCCGTGTTCTACAACTATTTCGCGCCCTTTACGTTCGTTCCCAGTTTTCCCTGTCCGAGCAAATATAACTAAAATATTAATGTCAACAGTAAATGTCCAACATCTCCTCTTCTCTGAAAGTTTTTTCTTTATAAATATACCGTATATATACCGCGTTCCCTTATGTGTCTATACCTAGCCTGTCAGGTTTTTTAACTAACCGTCCACTACGTGTTTTGCTTGTAGAACTTGTTTCGGTACTTGTTTCATTGCGTTCTAAGTGTGCTGGTTGAGGGTTTTCTTGGGGCAGATCATTGTCAGTAGGTACAGAAACGTTCTCTTCCGCTTCGGACATGTCTGACATCTCTTCATCTGCGTTTTCACTACCGAATTCTGCAGGTAACCTTGATCGTCGGATGAATTTTCTGTTTCTAGTATAGGTATACCCTTTGCATTGGACTTCATATGATCTTATCCCGGCTTTGCGTACGACTATCCCTCTCTTCCATTTCTTTTCGCCGATTCGGGTTGGCCGTAGTCTCAACACTTCTCCTTTCCGCAACGGGCTGAGCTCTTTTGCGCCACGATCGTGGTATTTCTTTTGGAGCTGTTGTCTTTGTTGAATGCGTTTGTTTGCTAATAATTAAATTGAGTAAACAATTTGATGAAAATGTTAGAGTGTTAAAGTTTTGTCTGAGTTAGATTTTTTTATGAATTTTGAGTATTCGTGATTTAGCTTCTTAATACAGTGTTAAATTCGGTAATTTCTTCCAACCTTTGGGGAAATAATATACATGCTATATGCGCATATGCTGTACGCAACTGACTATATAAGATTGTATATTTCATGCAATACGAATAATATAGAGGTTTTAATGTAGATTAAGCAAGGTAGAATACAATCATTACATCAGAATTAAGTTTTAATACTGTATATTTTATTTTATTTCTTCTTCATAATCTAGTCATCATTTTGTTAGTTTTTATCTACTATTTTATTGTCCTTTTCATTGAACAAATCATTTAATAATATTTTGTGGATTTTCTAAAAATAAAAGACTTTTTCGGAAGATCTATATATTTCAATTTCAATTTTGTGAAATGTTTTAACCACTAAATTTGGTTGACATAAAATCGCGAGTATGAATTCTAAAACTTACCGAAACATGATCATTAACTGAAATACCTTCGTTATGTTAATTGGTAATGTGTGACCAATCTGAAGGAAATGAAAAAGCAAAGAGGATTTTGCAAATTAAGTCGGATGAAATGCAAACAATGCAGCAAACTTGAAATTCATCTAACATATAATTAACTAAGAAAGATCTGGAAGCTGCTCCTTTTAATGTTCGGAGTACTCCGGATTTTCGGAACACTAATGGAATGGAACAGAAGACAGTCACGTGACTGTTTTGAACTGTTCTGACTACCCCGATATTCGAGTAGCCAGAACAGACACGTGACACTGCCCATTTTCACTTGATTTGAAATGGAGGCGACAGATTTTGTGTATCCAATGCACACTGCATAGAGTGTTATTTTGAAGGGTTAACCGCTATATTTCGATATATACTTATTATATGCTATTTGAACGCCAGGGTTGGGCAAAATATGAGTAAAAACGTTGCAAAAGCATACTTAGATATATAAATAACATCAAATCATTATACGATTTATTATGTGAATAACTAATGAATATAGTAATGCATGGTTGCACGCATATAATAAACTAAACACTGTTCCAGAACACCGTGTGCACTCCATTTCATATCGTTCCAGAACAGTGTTCCAAATGTTCCAGAACAGTATTCCAAATGTTCTAGAACAGTAAATGGAGCAGCCTGGAGGTGATCCAATTTTATGCGTTATGCAATTTTATGCGTTATGCATGTGTTTAGTTATAATTTATGCGCAAAAGAAAATAAATTAGAAATCAATCTTTGAGGAGCTTATTATATGAGGAGCTTACTATACGTAACCTGTATGAGCTGACCATACACGGATTTTTGGACTTATTATTTGGTAGATATGATCGAACTGAAAGAAACTTACGCGTAGAAACTTTATTTATTTGCAGTATATCTCAATATATTATCCGGTATCGCTACTGCAAAGACGACATGCACGCATCCCCAAATTCACGTGGATAAGATTTTGTTGGCGTAACTTTTGCTGCCATATCGAAATTCAATTTATAGTTGTGAACTACGCTCCTGGTTTGGTACAACGCTTTTACATTATTATGATAAATTATTTGATAAATAATTGCATAATTTAGCGTAACCATGCAATCATATTCCAGAAGCAATCGTCCAATCACTATTCTTCAGAAGTGCCCTGCCCGGATCGGGGCTTTCTTCTCTCCTCTCCGTTCCTCGGGGCACAACTAGAAAGCCCTGGGAACGAGGTTGGGGACTCACTTTTCAATTTATTTTGCTGAACCAGCATTAATGACTGCATGTATGTATAAAACGCTTCTTACGGGCGTGCTCAGAAATGCGCCAATGTCGTTCATATCTAACGCACAACACATGACCCTGTATATAATACATGCATGCATGCCGATTCCGGATTTTTAACATCACAAATTTTTTGAAGATGATACATGCATAGACGCTTTCGATTTTCAAGTCGATTTTTCGATGTTGATTCAGTCATGGCCATGCAGCTTTTTTATTATTGCATCTTTTTTATGGCTCTTTGAAATATACTAAGAATATTAAGATAACTAGCGTAATAAATGATACTGAAAGCCAACAGAGATGTCTGCATGCATGTGATGCATATTATGACGTTATAAAATGTGACGTACTGAAAGTATATCTATTATATGTATTCTTCAGGTACCTCAAACAAACCGACAAATCCCGAACAAAGCCAGACAACACAAGAACTACGAGATCGTCAATGCAAAACCAGTGAAAGAAAATTGAATCACGTTCTTGCCTTCGTAGTGTTTCTGGTAGGCCTGATAATTGGAATTCTCATTCCTTTTTTCATCCGCCGAATTAGAAGTCCAGTGGAGGAAATGGCGAAACGATCATTCAGTATAGTGCATCAATTTGTGTTTACAAACCCAATAGAAGAAACATTGCCAACAAACAGCACTGACGATGAGTAACATTGTTAGTATACTTAATTTCGTTTTATTAACTAAATAAAATATTATACATGAAAAAAATAATCGGCGGAGTGCCAATAAAAGAAATACAGTGCTCAAAAAGAAACACGCGGAATCCGAAAGCACCAAGACAAAATACATTTCATTTAAAGGGATATTGCCAATAGAAATTAACTTTCTTATTTGAAAGAACTTTTAAAGTTTTATATTTATGAAGACCCATTACAACTTTTTCGTACCTTGCTTGGTTTTCGAAATATTTTGACCAAAAACAGTGTGCAGTCCGCTATCTTGGTATTATAATTTACCAAATTAACTGAGTTTTTGATGACATAACAAGCAGAGTAAACTTGTTAAAACTTCTTCACGTGGGACTACATTCCTTCGAAATGTTTCTTAAACTGTTGTGAGTTAATTGCAGGGCCTTTTATATTAATTTATAACATACAAGCTGGGAGACGTTTCAGAATGCCCGCTAATTTCAAATTACGTTAAACTGATTAATTTAATTTGAAAACAATGTCGGTGACCTACAATTTTTATTTTATTAAAAGTTATCTGTTAGCATGAGTAATCATTACGCCAATTTTTAAAAAATTTTGTAGATCCAAAAATTTTTGTCAGGAATAAACACGTTTTTTCGATTTGAAAATTTTGGATCTACAGAATTTTTTAAAAATTGTCCTAATGTAGAATACTAGAATAAAACTATTAATAGAATAAAAATTGGGGATCACTGACGTTGTTTTCGAATTAAACTAGTTCAAATGCAGATTAGCAGCCATTTTGAAACGTCATTGTTGCCATAGTGACCACGGTTACGAACTTTCCGTTAGAGTTTCTAATTCTCAAAATACTGTTCTATACAAAACATCTGGTTTCATTCTTCTATAAAAATATAAATGTACAAAATTTTTTGTCTGAAATGTGCCCACTTTCAATAACCACCTTTACAAAATCGACTTGAATTGTTACGTTTATCTAACACTAAGTAATGATAAATTATTGTTAATAATTTTTTGTTTTTGTACGTTTTTCCTTCTTTTATTTCAAATATACAACTAGTAACTGGAGTAATTCTGGCCCAGTATATTGGCCGCGCATGTAAGGTCATGGCTGCCCCCTCTAATATATTATCTCACAGTAAGGTCCCTTTTCAAAAAATGCCCCCCCCCCCACGGGTAAATCTTCAGAAAAGGCCCTGGTTAATTGAGTACTAAAAAGACTTCAGAAAATCGAGATTCATAATGATAATGACATGTGGTTTGCAAGATAAAATCAGTTCACTTTTTACACTACTTGTGACGTATGCATATCGAATGCATATCGAAGATAGCGGAATGCACGCTGCTTTTATTCATGCTGCTTCGAAAACCAAGCAAGATATACGGAATTGTTGTACAAGAAGTTTATATATCATTTTAAATGTTCTTTCAAATGAGACAAACTTAGGGACCGGTCATAAAGTATGTGTACTGGGGGAGGTGGAGGGTAGGTTGGGGGGGGGAGGGGTACGAAACAAATTATCTAACCTTGAGGGGGTATGAGACGAATTACGACTTTTTTGGGGGGGGGGAGGTACAAAACAATAAAAGAGTCGAATACTAAGTCTATGATTAATATAACTACAGATTTTTATGATACAATATACTTTAAAGAAATCGAGTGTATGTTCCTAAATGTTCCTAATAAATTGCAATGTAGCACAGTAGTATTTATGAAAGTGTCTCGATCGGAACCTATTAGTTTGACATCTATGCAACCTGAACAGTCTTTGATTACGTTATTTTACCGTCGGGTGGCTCCCTTTCTCGTTTACTTTTAGAGGTACGAAACATTTCATCTCCTTTGAGGTGGAGGGCCCTCCGACGCTTTTCGAGGGGTGCCAAATTTTATGATCGTATTTTGGAATACCCTCCACCCTCCCAGTACACATACTTTATGCCATATCCCTATACGTTTTGACTTGCCATGGCAAATCAGTGAGAAAATGATTTATTTCGCAGTATACAAAAACGATAGAGTGAGAAGCCAAAAGAAACACATGGTAAGTGCTAAATTAAAACAGAAGATATTTTGATTTTTACGTTTTGATTTCTGACAGTTTAAAACTTGTATTAAACTATTGTGCCGTCATCATTTCGCCTGTCAGTATTTCAAGCGTGCAAGTGACCATGCATTTGAGTTCTTCTGCATATTTTTTATGTATATTATTATTAATAAGTAATTACTTAATGTACGACTACTTTTACTAAAATTTGTCCGGGAATGCAATGGGTATAGTGATGGGTCACTTACATAAGTCATGTTGCCATGGTAACTCAAGTTCATGATGATGTGCCGTTTTTTATGTTTTAACGTTTAGTTTTAGAAGTGAAGAACATGCACATAACACTTCAATATCGAAATATATAGATTAAAAAACTAAGATTTTAGCCATTAGAAATATTTTTTGATATTAATATAAACTCGGCGAGATTTGGCTTATGATCAAGTCATAATGACGTCACCACGTGTTGCCATGGTACCAGAAGTTGCATTTCAGCTAACCTGAAGTTCAGGCCTTAATTTGAAATAGGGCCTGACACAAAACCTGTCTAGACCGTGGGACGCCCACATGTTATTTTTAGACACACATGCAATATGATTGACAAGTGTTGTAGATTTCGTCACACAAAAAAATTATATTCTCATGAACATGTCCGCAGAGCATATTGCTTTTTAATTAAACTTAAAAATTCAAGGTACTTTTATATAATTAAGAGTCAGTTTCTCTATTTAACCGAACAGGCGAACAGCAAACAAATATTTAATTAGTCAGTTCTGTGCACGGCTTGACTGCCAAGCTTTCTCAAGGTCTCAATTTGCTGGACGCGGATATACTCTAACGACTAACGGGCTAATAACAGCAACAATTAAATTCTCAATCATACCACGAAGAAGGCGATGTAGCTCAGAAAACAACGCCGGTAGGACCTGATATTAAAAATAAGACTTTTGCCGGCGAAGCAAGTAGGCAGAACATCTTGGCTGTCAACAACAAGCTTTCGAATACAGGACTAGTTTGGCTGTTCTTTCAGCGTCGTGTGTGTCCAAAATTCGTCAAAGATTTTGATGAAGCCCTTTCAAAATACTGTTTGTTTGATTTATTTTCTTCCATAAAGCATAAAAGAAAAGAAATTCGAAGAAATCGATAATGGAATTTGTTACGTGCGTTTGACCTTTATATTAATTCTCGCCTTGACCGAGCTATTTTTAAAACTGTTGTTTATATGAACTTGCAACCAATCAAAATCCTTCATGATGCTGATCAACCAATCAGATTTCCCGTCCACCAGGTGGACGGGAATCCCACACTTTAGATAGGTTTTCTGTCAGGCCCTATTCTGTGATAGGGGCTGAACTTCAGGTTACATTTCAGCTTGTACTTGCACAAGCATCATTCTATGAAAGTTTCATTGTAATGACTATTTAGCCTTTTTATATATTAGCCGCGGGCACATTCCGCCCACCCCCCAGTTTCAAAAGACAAAAAAGCCCAGTCTGGATAGGGTTAATGCATCATATATTTCATAATTTTAATACTAACATTGTTAACATGATTACGTTGTAATCACAAACTCTGTATAGTTGGTACGTTAGGAGCTTTCCTGCTCTCTTTTTGTAATATTCCGTAATTATTTTAATTTATATGATATTTTGATAATATATCGTAATTTCGTAGTTGCATGCATGGTTAGGTTTGCAACTTTCAATTGTTGTATTTTGTTTATACCATGAATGTACGAAAGTTTAATAAAGACACGATCAGTATTTAGTACCAAGGTATCCAGGTGCCATGGTTTCACCAAAGCGGCAGAGAAAGCCGGTCAGCCATTGTTTTGAAATAAGTGAAAACCCTGCAGGATAAGAGGCAAACCTACTTTATAGTTACATATAAACGCATAAAATCGTACGTATCTCGGAAATTTTTAGTGAAAAACCCATAGGATGTCGGTGAAAATGACGATTAATACTCCGCACAAAATAATAACACACTTCAGCATAGTAAAGAAGTTCACGAATATTGTAAAATGGTACTATTGTTTTCTTTATTAACACACTTGGAAGCTTTTTGCAATAAATATCATAAAATATTTTTCGATGGCTTCAAGTATTTTATTGATATATTACAATGCCAGTTTACACGACAAGCGTTTTGCAGGCAGGTTCTTTTGATATATTAAATGTGCAAGGCGATCACATGGCGTCCAACAAGGTGTGAAAGGTGTGTAAAATGTTGTGTTATAATATAGCATTTGTAAATTATGAACGCTGATTGGCTAAGAGCCGTGTTGATATAACTCAATGTCAACACGGGAAATTTTCCGCCGCTTCTAAACACGGAATTTTTTCTTATCCTTCGGGCTTTTGACATCGCTATATTATAAAAAAAATATAAAACTTTTTTCCGTATTGATATATAGTTATATCAACACTAGTGGAAGTTGGAAAAACTTGAAATTGTATGAAAACACTCCGCCCTTCGGGCGTCGTGTTTCCATACAATTTCTCGTTTTCCCAATTCCACTCGTGTTGATATAACTGTATATCAACACGGAAAATGTTTTATATTTGTTAATTATAAATGTCAATTTTACCCGTGCTTCACGTAATGCTCGATCATGCAACCTTATCTACTAATTTGAAACGTCTATCAGGGTACGCGGCTGCTCTTTTGGCTGCGGGTTTTTGAAAAAATGAAGCGATTCATGGCGCCATATGCATGTGCAATGCATGCAGGTTATAGCAATACGGAGATAGCTGAGATGAAACGTTGGTACAACCAACATGAATAATTATATTTACGCATGGTGAGATGCAGTTCACAAAGACGTGAGTATCAATTCATTAATTAAAATGAAATCAGACGTCGTTTTTAATTAATGGGAATTATTACACAAGAATTTCCTGTTAGAAGCAAAACCATGCAGAAGGGAGTTTCAACGTTTTAGGGAAATACCCCCAAATCATGATCATGAATTTACATATATCAGCTATATTTGTTCATATAGATCCAGAAAGCATCGTTTTAACCAGAGTACCAGACCTACAAATCTTGATATTTTCTGCCGAGACTTTATTAGTTTGGATTCAGACTAGTCATATGGTCTGTCAAGATACCATAGTGTGAAAGTCAGCCAGATTTCAAAGCCACAAACCAGAGATTTTCGATTATGTTGAACTCACTGAACTCGGTACCTCACTGTGCGCAAATCCTTTGTCTAAATATTCACCATGGTTTCACCTTTCATCTCAACTATCCCTATTGGACGATTACTAATACGAACATACAATGAGCTCAACAACCGTGACGGTGAACAAATTAATGCATAAACTCATGCGACAAAAACAAAACACAATACCGTCATATAACAGAAAACTGTCAGTTTCGACACAATATCAAATCTCGAAAGACTATTCACTAGTTTTGGCATCACGAAGGATTCTACAGTGATTTGCAAAAGTTTGCGATGCGCTTTGGCAGTCGTGATGCATTTTGGTTGGTGCGTTTAACGGGCGCTATTTTGTTTATGACGAAATTTATTACTTGTTGTGAAAGCGGAACGTACTCCTCGAAAGTTTTGAAGGACTGTGTGCATTGTCCCAAAGAACCTTTGTTAGGATGTACTGAATCAGATGTCCATCGGGATGACATAAGCTCATGTTTGAAAAATTGTTTAGCACGTATCTGTAAGTACCTTTACCTGCTTGTGCTTGTGCTTGAACTAGACCTGTCGAGCAAGACCCCGTCAAGGAAGTTGTTAGCTGACTAACGTTTTACGAATGAGCTTCGCTCGAAAGTCAAGTATTCCAGGTAGATTAGGTAGTTCAGACACAATCCACGACGTTGAATGAATGTCGTGGATTGTCGACGAACAGTCATCTCCCAGTTTCCCATAATTTCGAGTAATATTCTGTCCTATATGTCACAAATTAGTATATAAGCATAATCATATGCATAAGCGGTGGCCATAAGGGTTTGCAACAGGCAGAATGAGTTAACGACAAAATGGCCGGCCACCGCTTATGACTTATATACTAATTTGTGACATATAGGGCAGAATATTACTCGAAATTATGGGAAACAGGAAGATCGGTTACCGCTCGTCGACCTTTTGATCGATCAATATAGCAGTCAGTCATAAAGTTTCGTTGGCTTATTCTTTCAGATAAGGCGGCATTTTTCAACTATATAACTACTGGGGCATTTACCCTAGTAGGCCCTTTGTTTGCCCCAATAGTGAAGCAATATTTTCAGATGCACTGGGCCCTTTCGATAATTAGTAAAAAGTCATCATTGTTGAAAAAGCTGCATGTGCCTGCTTTAATTCTCATGCATGTCCTCTCACATTCTCGATATTCCATCTTATACAAGTCAGCACAGCATGCATGTCTTTATGTACGCGTAACTGTGTGGGGAAACTGAGGCCTTCATTGAGCCCCAGTAGTTGTAATTTCTTAAAAAATATACCCTGTAGGCCAAATCAGATCGGGTATTGCATGCGGCTATCTCGTCATTAAAACAAGTATTGCGGTTATTGTGATTATTGCGGAGGAGTAGTGTGGAGCAATTACTATATGGCATTATATCGGCGACAGCAGCAGTTATTGCTTGGAGCAAGCAGGAACATACCACTGACCTGATGTGGGCGATGCTTTCCGGCTTGCAGTTATTGCATCTGATTTTCGGTTTTCAGAAAATACAACAATTATTGGTGGTTGTCTATCCTAAATTTCCAAAAACCGTATTTTAATTTGCTCTAGTTTCATAACAATTTATTCAATTATCACAAAAAAGGTACAAAGCAGTACCTAATAAGGGGTTGTAATGGGCAGTTTTCAACCCGGGCTGAATTTCAACTCGGTTAACCTAGCTGAAATATTTTCACGTTTACATAGCAAAATTCAACCCAGGGTGAGTTAGAATTTCAGTTCAAACCGGCGTAAAATCTCAGCCCGGGCTGAAACGATCAAATCTCAAGATGGAGCTATTCCGTTTCTTCGAAGAATTTAAAATGTAATTCATGTCTATTATTTCAGTGACTTTTGCGAGACTGTGGTTGCATTTAAAAATAGAACAGACAGAAATAAAACCAAAAAAATTCTCCATGTAATCAGCCCCTAAGTATAAAAAAAAATATTAAGACTATTTACAGTGAACTGCACTAAATCGTTGCCATGGTAACAACCCAAAACAGCAACATACATGTATAAACAGGTATTTGCGGAAACAATATCTCCAGACGAAAAAGAGATATTAACTCGAATTTATAGAGACATTAAATTTTGTTTGGCTGATTCTTAAATCTTAATCTATAGACAGAATAAAGACTGGTAAAATAGACAGAATTTTATTTGACCAAATATTTAAGGTCACCAAACACTAAAAACCCATTGTTTCTATGTTAACTAATGCGAAACCGCAAATTATAATATATACTGTCTACTTAACCTACAGTATCAAGTACCATATAAAGATACATATCCTCAGTACAAAGATGAGGGCAAAATTTCAAATCTTCTTCATTTTATAGACTTTCCACAAAGTTGATCGACCAAATCTCTTTTGTGGTTGCCATTTTAATAAAACACAAAACAATAGACACTCCGAAAATTGTAATAAGAATAAACATGTTTACAATTTTCGGAGTGTCTATTGTTTTGTGTTTCATTAAAATCTCTTTTGTTTTGAGAAAATTGAATTTAAAGATGAACTACTGTTTTGTAGCTAGCAAATCTTGAACATGTCAGCACACAAATTGTATAAAAATGTTATTATGTTTTCAGTCAAGTATGTATAATAATATATACATGTATATGTTCAATCGAACTGCCTATACCTTTCTCAAAATTGACATAAATAAGATATCTACCTAATTAACACAACCAAGTTTCATTTTCGTAGCTTTTTTGCCGCTTCGTCGATATGTTGGCATAACAAACTTTATTCGAGCCCCCCCCCCCCCCCCTAATTGGTACTTCTTTATTAAAATTTTATTGAAGATGATAAATAAGTGTAATTTCCCGAGATTGATACAGTCATATTCAAGTTTTTGCTACAAAATTTGAATGACAGTTTAATAATATACTAAATAACTAACATGACAAATGGCTTACGATAGTTGTTAGAAATGTCTGCCATTTGTGATGTTAATTTTGTAAATGTGTGTGATACCAAAATCGTCTATAAATCTATCTCATGTCTTTTCTTTAGCTACCTCAAAACCAGCACATAGCGAACTAGAACCAAACACAACAACAAATCCTGAACAAAAGAAGACAACAAAACAACAAAAGAATAGTCATTGCAAAACTGATGGAACAGAATTCAATAACCTTCTGATATTCGTTGGGTTTTTGGCAGGCTTGCTTGTTGGAATTGTAATTCCTCATTTAAAGAAGTAGTAATATTAAGATTAACCATGCAACATTAGCCTTATAGCCTACCAGATACTGTTTATAGATTTATTGATCGATTTAAGAAATTATAGAAAACGAGTTGCGTTCGTTTATAGTGTGACAATGTAGTGGCAGCGGCGTAACTTGGGTCTCAAGATTGGGGAGGGGGGGGGGGAGGCTGTGGACTCATTTTGCCCGACAAAGGGCGTGGTCAAAAATGCCACACCCACACTAAGTATAGATTTTATATATTATTCATAAATAAAAGTACTATTTGCAATAAAATGAAACTGAAATTTTGTCCCAGATAAACGACATTATAATTCAAACATAACAACAAATTTAGTTTATATGATAGTTCGTATAAAACCCTAAAATTTTGAATGATAAGATTTATTCTGTATGGCTATTTACAGGTGCACCTATTTCGGTTCCTTGCATGTCAAGAAAGAACCGACTAAAGTGGAGTCGTGTCCGTGTGGGCGGCCTAACATCTAACATAAATACGTACTGCAACAGTCAGTTCTGGTTAATAGATCATGCATAATACAAAATCTACCAGCATTATTCACAAATTGTTTCTTTACAAATCAGGAAATTCACAATCACAACACAATAAAATCTGCATTGCTACACAGAAAGTCCAGTATACCAACTATGCAAAACATACTCTTGCTAATAATGGTATAGAAGTATGGAATAATGTTTCTGAACAATATAAAAAACCAAGATCTTATGATTCCTTCAAAAAAAATATCGAAAACTACTTCTCACAGCTAGATTGATATACAACATGTCATATTCCTATAATAATATACAATATCAAAATTTTATTGCAAATATACATCCTAACTATTTTTAGTATATTATTAATATATCCTTTGACTGTGTAATATTTTCTTAAAAAAATTATTCGAACTGGTTTCTAGTAGGCTCCTAGCCCACATTTGTAAATAATAAAAATAAGCACTATATTATCTCATGTAATGTTTTGGGCGAACTTAATTTTCTTGGGTTAATTATACGCGAACGCATACATCAAATGTCCCTCGCAACGTATTGTATATTGCAATATTATTCCAACAGCTCAAATGAATAAAAGAATCATTGATTCATGTCTTTGCACATAATCATAATGGTTAGTAGGAAATGAACATTTGGAAATGAACATAGTGACCTGCTTCGCCAGGTCACGAATGCTGCGCGTGCTGAGTTTCAGGGGATGAAATATCGAATGACTATCGATTCCGTTAAAATTTCCGTTGGCAAAATATAATAATTCTGGACGTAGGTTACAGCTATAAAATAAGCACAAGTGAATACGAAAGAATAAATAAAGAAATTTATCGAGGCATGGTAATAAGCGTCTAAATCTCTAAGGATGCAAAAGAATAAATTACGACATGCCAAAAAGATCAGGTTCCAAATTGTGACAAGAGTTAATTAGCTAACAACCCTCAATATATATATATATATATATATATATATATATATATATATATATATATATATATATATATATATATATATATATATATATATATATATAAACAGTTTTGTTTTTCGTTATAGATAAAAGAGTGCTCAATACTACAAATATTTAGCAGAGCGAATTAATTTGTTATCCGCGAGCCGACGGCGCGAAGCGCCGTGCGAGGGTACTAATTCCGCCCGGCTATTTACACCAGGGGAAACGAACGCACTAGCGAAGTCTAAAGATCAACAAATATCGTGGGCGCATGGCTTACTGTTCAAGGGTGGTAATCCTCACTGATCTCAAAATATGTAGCGGACTGTCGTGAATAGTGAACACTGATTGGTCAAATTTGAAATTTGCATTGTAACGACTGCATTGACGACAGCGAAATAACAAACATTTCTTGCAAGTTGTATTTTTGCAAAATTTTGTAAATTTCAAACCCTTTCTGAGAGCCAAAAAACGTCTAAAACGTCTAAAAGAATAGAGCAAAGTCGCCGACGTTAATGAAGGCAAGTTTGTTTTAAATATTGATGTATTTTTGGTTTAATAATTGATATAATTATAACTGATAGTGGTGGACGATACTGCGAATATCGAACTGATACTATCATTGCGTATATAAGTGAAAAAAGACAGCATATAATTTCAGTGTAGTTTTATTAATTACTGCCTTTCTTCGGTATATTAAAGTATTTAAATAAAGAGGAAAGCAAAGTTATTTTCATGCGAGAATTTGAAATCAGTTTATTTCAAACTCATTGTTTACCGATAATTCGATAAAAGGCCGTTTTAATAGTTCTAAGAAGATTTTGAAACGTTTTGCGAAGCGTTTGTGGTTGAATTTTACATTAAATCAGTGAAGCTTATATTACGTATATAATAACATACCTAGCATATATATGTTTGGAAAATTGATAATTTTGTTATTAAAAATGATATTTTGGGGGATTCTTCAATTTAAAAACTATTCTTAAAATTATCGTGTTACCATGACAACTACTTTCAATTCTTCATAATCAGAAAACATGTTTTGTCAGTAAAGCGAGGGTTTCTGCATGCATGTATTTTCTAGTCTTAAAATGTATTAATCTATATTGCTACTTTAAGTTTCATGTCACTATTTGTGACAATCTTCAGACGATTAAATTCACTAATTCAGTTCGTTATAATGTCGTGATCCAGACTGGAGGTTGGAAGCCCTTCCCGGCATGCATTGTAACTCATTAATATTATCGATTTCCTGGGACGCGCCGTCATTGTTCGACTAGCTCTCGTTGTGTTCACTACTCAATTTACAAGGAGCGGTATTCAAAAGTACAAATTGAAAATTGTAAATCATGGCGAATTTTCGTACTGTTCGTGGCAACAAAGCTACTGATTTGGATGGACGTGACAATCTTTATGTAGCCTACATTGTGTGTCGAAAGAGCGACTCGAGCTGCTTCGTAAAAGGATGTAGAACTTCTAGTTTTATGGATAACGATAATGGCGTAAAAGTTGACTTATTATATGTTCGCCGAATGCGATAGACAAGTCCTTCATTGATAGAAATCTATTCTATAGTTGTTACCTTAAGGTACGATTATTTTATGATTTAATTGGTGGGAAAATGGGCCATTTATACTCAGAAATCATACAAGTATTTGACTTTATGTCAAATCAGTCAAATCTATTTTAATATAAAAGCAGGGAGGAGGGGCAAAGGGGGCAGAAGTGCACTTTGAGTTATAGAAATTCTGCCTGCTAAATCTTATCTCCAGTTTTGGGCAAAGTCATGAGGTGTGAACTTGAATGTGACCTGATTAAGTGTGTTTGTGCAGTTATACAGGGTGTATAAAAAAAAGCCCAATCCTCGACTGAAATGTAAATTGCTAAACAAATAATAGACGAAAACGTTAAAGTTTACATTCATTTTAAAGCGTAGCCATTCTGCTTTCTATCAGTGGGTTGTTTCTTAAATTTGACTCATTGGTTCGCGGGTAATAATACTTTACGTTATTGCGATTGGAGATTAAAAAAATTGAGATAGAATAACAAATCGTTCTCATGAAAATAACTGATTTTTTCATTAAAACAAAAAAATGTTACATTTTCTTAAATGGATTGTAACAATAAGTGTAATTACGGCTTTTCTTCCACTATTTTTAACTCAGTTTGAAACTTCAAATGCGATATAATTTTGGCTTGGACCATCTAAGCTGACTGACGTCAACTTGCTATAATTTCTGTTTACATTACATCGCAATCCGATGACACTCTGGCTCAGACACCAGAATGTTTTGACGATTTTTAGCATTCGTTTTGGATTTTCAAACAACCTGGTCTCTTTTAAAATACTTTTAATTTGTTCTTACGTGGTTTTCCAGATGTAGTGACGATAACATTAAAGTTTAAAGAAGAAAATTCTAACATTTAAACCGACTAAACAATAACATAGTAAACTTGCATAATTAAACAGCAACTAAAAATGATAGGTTTTACTAAATCTTTTCCTGTGCAATTATTACTAGCACTGGAGACAAGGATAATAGTTTGTTTGAAAGAGAAAAGAACAGGCTTTGAAGTAAGCCTAAAAGCGTTTAACTAGAGACAGTGTTTCGAAAGTTATTAAGCACAAAAGATGAATTGCGTTTATTTTGATACACCCTGTAGTTCCTTGAGTAGACTTTATTGCCAGAACACAGAACAGCTATCGTCAATGGAACATGCACAATCAGGCTTTCATTGGCAAGTCAACACATAATTGTAGGTCTATAAAGGTGCCCTTGCCTTTTTATTGTTCCAACGTCCCTGTATATTTAAATGCATCAAATCTTTTTTACCTGTAGTACGAACAGTGGTTCTGTTGTGGGAGTTTAACAGTACGAACAGTAGTTCTGTTGTGAGAGTTTAACTGTAGTTCTGTTGTGGGAGTTTAACATTATTCCATCACCAACTTCTGTAACAATCTGACCACCCAAGCTGGATATTTTAGAGGATATACTGAATGACCTACCACTGGTGAATTTAGATGAGCTATTGTTATGCAATTGCATTAAGCAGCCATTAAATCCTATGTGTTTGGTTAAAATTCATGGTGAAGAGATGCCTGGTGATGTTGAAAGTATTGGTGCAGAAGGTGGAGTGCAAATACATGGACAAGATTGATGAAATTCAGCAGTTGACCCAATTATTGGGTGTGGAACAGGCTACTGATGATGCTAAATACATGAATGATTCAAGCTCTGATTAGGAGGATGGAGACAAGGATTCTGAAGGACAAGGATTGTGGAGGAGACACATTGTATCCTGAGAATTAAGACAAGGATTGTGGAGGACACTAAATTTGTATCCTGAGAAGTTTGTTGTAGCTGGTTCCTGGCGAGAACAAAGATACCAACTTGTGATAATCATGTATAGATGATCAAAATATATTAAGTTGAAATTTAAAGTAGAACATGAGCAAGACATTTTTAGTTGAGATTTTCATATAAATTTATTCCTATTAAAACACTGTTATTATTTCAGGTAAATATTTGATATTAGTATTTTTGAACAAGTGATCGTAACAAATCCTACAAGGTGATTGGTCAAATTTGACGTATTAATCCGTTATATTATAACAAAATCGAAATTTTCAAAATGGCGGCTAGCCGTTTTGTTGAAGTTAGTAATAAATAAATAAGCGAAATTAAAATGAATTCAGACCAGAAAAATACAAAAATACTAAAACAATTATTCGCCTCAGGCTCTGTGATTATCGGGGAATATTCATCGATAATCACCTCGCCTTCGGCGAATAATTGTTAAATATAATTTTACCATTCCTTTTTCAAATAAATAAATGTTTTCAAACTCGATTTGCTGTGTTTGTTTACTGCAGTTATCAAATCCCTACTTTATCTTATAGTCCACCTTGTGCATGTGTTCTTAACACTGTTTTTTAAAACAGTTAAAACTGTTGTGTATTTAGCACAGATGGATCACTGATCTAAAGATGGATCCAGTATGATGTGGTAGGGAGGGTGCTCTGCCAGCTCTGGTGCCGATTTGTGTCAGTCATGTGCGCCGCCCACCCATCAACTTACCTGACTACAGCAAAGTTTTGCTTGACTACTGTATAATAAAATAAATTGTAATTGTTGTTAACAAACAGTTTACTTATCATCGTATTATTACTCAAATTACTCATTTATTCTCTAATATTTTTTGCTTTATCATGAAAACACCCCCCCCCCTGCATACCCTCTGGCCAGGGCTACGTGCGGGGTACACATACCCCTTTAAAGGATAATTTATTACAAGTTAAAGATAATATTGATCAGATTTATACAGATTTTGAGTCTGTTGCCATTGAGAATGAGGAAGTTGCCTTCACTGGTGAGGCATCAGAGCCTGGCATTACAGATAAAATTGAAAATTTTGTTTAGCCGAACATTCCTGACCAGGAAGATCCAACTGATACTGGCTCATTCCATAATTTGGCAGTGGAGTTTTCTGTGGTAGAAAAAACTTCACCAGCTCTTCCTGGGTTGGCTGAAATTGTTAATAGCCTGCTCAGAGATAGACTGACAAAAGAAAAATTGTCTGAGGTCCAATCACAGTATATCAGACCAGAGAATTGTCCTAATTTAGCTGCACCTAATTATAAGGTTAACAAACAAATTTGGCAGCAAATGAGGAAGGAAACTAGGAATACTGATTCTGCTCTTCAAAAGACACAGGGTCTGTTGATTTCAGGCCTTTGTGCTGTTTTAGAGGTGTGTAATGTTTCTGATGGGGATAAAAAATCTAAGCTTCCCCATGCAGCTGTTTTATTGTTGACAGCAAATCGAGAGTTCAACATGAAACGCAGGGACTTGATTCGTCCTGATCTTAACAAGCAGTATGGTGCGTTGTGCAACCCATCAACGGCCATTTCAACTTATCTCTTTGGTGATCAGTTGAATAAAGAAGTGGAGAAGCTTACTAAATCCAATAAGCTTAGCAACAAATTTACCACCAAGCCTCGTTCGGATTACCGTGCAGATCCTTAGAGGGTGCCCTTTGGCAGAGGTGCACGTGGACGAGGTCGTTTTGATCAGACTAGCGGTAACGTTGAGGTCGCGGATCAAAATTTGTACTCCTCTTTTTTAGGGGTAGGCCGGGGTCACGAGCGGAGCCCGAACAAGCACCAAGACATCAGTCAACAAAGGAAATTAGAATCACCAACCGAGGTAAATAATGATGCTATCGCTACGTTAATTGCTAATCAGCCACCATTTAAGGCTGGTGGTTTGAAAGATTGTGTACATGCTTGGACAGAAATTACATCAGATCCATTTATTTTGGATGCTGTGACTCATTGTCATCTTGAATTTGATTCCTTACCAGAGTCATATGTTAGTAATACTAGACCATATTTTACTTTTAATGAGACTGAGCAAACTGTCGTAGATGGGGAAATTGAAAAGTTTCTCCAATAAGGAATAATTAGGCATTCCGTTCCTGAATCTGGCGAAGTGTTGTCACCTGTATTTATTACACCCAAAAAAGATGGAACTAGTAGAGTAATTTTCAATTTAAAGGCACTCAATCACTTGGTCTCATATCAACATTTTAAAATGGATACTTTAGATACTGCTATCAGACTTATGAGACCTGGTTGCTTCATGACCTCCATTGATCTTAAAGATGCTTATTCTTCTATTCCTATAGCATTGGAGCATTAAAATTATTTAAAATTTATAAGGCGGGATATATTGTATTGTTTCACTTGTTTGCCAATGCCAATGGGTTTGTCAAGTAGTCCTAGAGTTTTTACAAAGGTCATGAAGCCAGTTTTTGCCACACTTAGATCTCAGTTTGGACACACCTGTTTTGGCTATATTGATGACTCCTTTTATACAGAGGGGTCTCACACGGAATGTCTCCAGGCTACCCTTAATGCAGTCAATTTGATTATTAATTTGGGGTTTAAAGTCCACCCTGATAAATAAGTTACTTTACCCTCACAATGTATAGAATTCCTTGGGTTTCTTTTGAATTCTGTAACTATGACCGTTACTCTTACACCTGATAAGAAAGCAAAACTTATCCGGTTGTGTCAGAAGTTTTTGCGCCCAAACACATTGTTTACTATTCGCCAGGTGGCTTCTTTGATTGGTTCTCTAGTGTCATCTTTTCCTGGAGTTGAGTTTGGCCCTCTTCATTATCGTCATATTGAGGCAGACAAAGATTATTATTTACGAATGCATCAAGGTAATTTTGATGCAGAAATGTCTTTGTCTGCTGACAGTTTAGAGGAGATTCATTGGTGGGTAAATAACATTCAGTTGTCCACTAGAAAAATCTCTCATACCACTCCAGATATCACAATTAATTTACACTGATGCATCTGGAACAGGATGGGGAGCAAAGCTTGAGAATGGGGGTACAACATGTGGCATTTGGTCACATGATGAAACTGAAAAACATATAAATTGTTTGGAATTATTGGCCATTCAATTAGCCCTTTTTTCTTTGTTGCGTGATAGAAGTAGCATACATGCGCGGATTATGTGTGATAACACAACTGCTGTCACATAGATTAATGAAACGGGTGGATGTAGATCTGTAGAGTGTAATACTATTGCTCAAACAATTTGGAGTTGGGCCATTGCCAAGGGAATTTGGTTGTCAGCAGCGCATATTGCCGGATCTGCCAATGTTGATGCTAACCAATTGTCCCGGAATTTAAATTTAAATTTGGAATGGATGTTAGCTTTACCTACTTTCCAAAGAATTGTCTCATTATTTGGCCAACCAGACATAGATCTTTTTGCTAGTAGGTTGAATGCCCAACTCCAAGATTATGTTTCTTGGAAACCAGGTCCAAAGGCTAAATTCATAGACGCCTTTTCGATCACATGGTCATGGTTTTATTTTTATGCATTCCCCCCATTTTGTCTTGTATCTAGATGTGTGCAAAAGATCATACAAGACAGGGCAACCGGAATTCTTGTGCTTCCGCTATGGACTACCCAACCATTCTTTACGGTAGTTCTCAGTCTGTTAGTCGATGTTCCACGGATTCTCACAGTAACTCAACAGAACCTGGTTCATCCCTGAGGTCCTCGTGGATTCACATCATGTGCCAATCGGCAAACATTTTCTAATTTGCTGTTATCTCAAAGGAGTGTTCAATGAAATGAAACCGGTCCCAAAATATCATTTTACGTGGCCAGTTGACCTTGTCCTTGATTATTTGTCCACCTTGTGGCCTTTAGAAAAGCTATATCTGAAGGAACTTACTTTGAAATTAGTAACATTGATAGCGCTCACAACGGGGCAAAGGTGTCAGACTTTGACGTTTTTGGATATTTCTGCTGATTATATGTCTAAGACGGATGATTCTTATCGATTTGCGCTTACAGAACACGTCAAACAAGACCGACCTGGCAAAGTATTTGGAAATCTGCAGTGTTTGTATAAGTATACTGTTACGGAGATGTGTGTGTATGGAACATGAGTGTCACTGAGAAGTTGCAGACTACAAAACTATTAGTGTCCTTTATTAAGCCTATAGTGCTCTAACTGCGTCAACGGTTGGACGGTGGATTAAGACATTGCTCGGACAAGCAGGTGTTGACACATCGAAGTTTTCAGCACACAGCACAGGGGTTGCATCCACTAGCAAGGCAGCCATATCTGTATCGGTAGATGTAATCCTAGCCACAGCTGGCTGGAGGGACGAATCGACATTTCGTAAGTTCTATAATAAGTCTGTTTCTGTTACCAACCAAATGAGTTTGGCTGTGTTAAAACGTTGATAAGTTGATATTATATGTTTATCATTGTTTTGCAGTGTGTATTAATGACAATAGGTTTTCCTGCTAGGTGTCATTTTGTGTTCACTGCTTTAAAATCTCATGGTAACCCGGATGTATGTAGTGATTTGGTAGAATTAAAAACTAAACGAGACTTACCTTAAGTTGAAGTTTGATTACAATTCTACCGAATTACTTACAGTACACATGCAAAAAATCAATTTCTTGTTTTAAGAAAATATTACTTATTTTAAGCACAAAATTACTTGTTTTAAGAAAAGTTTACTTGTCCCGTGGGTAAGTAAAATATTCTAGGTAAGAATCAGATTTCAAGAAAATTTTTCTCAAAATAAGAAAATTAATCTTGGTTAGAACAAAATTCTTGGTAAGAAAATTTTTCTAATTTTGTCCCGTGGGTAAGTAAAATTTTCTTATCAAGAATATTTTTCTTATTTCAAGAAAACGTTCTAGCAAAATTTTTTTATTTCTAGAAAAAACTTCTTAGTTTCCCAAGAATTATTTTCTAGTAATAAGAAAATTTTGCTAGAACGTATTCTTGAAATAAGAAAAATAATCTTAATAAGAAAATTTTTCTTACCCATGGGACAAAATTAGAAAAATTATCTTGAATTGAAATCTTGCCAAGAAAATTATTCTAGTTCGATCCGGTGTGCATGGCTTTTAAGAATATTTTTCTTAAGGTGGCTCGCTACAGTTAATAGAAATGTTGAAAATGCGTAAACTAGATCACCTTTTGGAAGAGATGATGCTCTTTACAAATCGAAATTTGTATATTATATACACAGCGACAATCAAACAGTCGAAAATTGGTCAGAAAAGTGACGTCACCACTGTTGCTATGGCAACAATGACGATTCAAGATGGCCGATATTTTGGCCTTGAACGCATTTTACTTTAAAAAAAGTCGGTTACCCCCATTTTTTATTTCAGAAAACATTTTCTTATAGTACAATACACTATCTGACCAATTTTTAAAAAGTTCTGTAATGCCAAATTTCTAAAAAATTTATAAACATGGTTTTTCGAAATAATCTTTTTTTGCATCACAGAATTTTTTTAAAATTGGTCAGATAGTGCGTTGCACTATAAGAAAATGTTTTCTGAAATAAAAAATGGGGGTAACTGACCTTTTTTTAAAGTAAAATGCGTTCAAAGCCAAAATATCGGCCATCGTGAATCGTCATTGTTGCCATAGCAACAGTGGTGACGTCACTTTTCTGACCAATTTTCGACTGTTTGATTGTCTCTGTATATATAATATACAAATTTCGATTTGTAAAGAGCATCATCTCTTCAAAAAGGTGATCTATAGTTTACGCATTTTCAACATTTCTATAAACTGTAGCGAGCCACCTTAAATGACATATATTGCTACCAGCTTTTTACGTTTAACGTTTTTTGTTGGTTTTTTTTTTGGGGGGGGGGAGCCACTAATCCAACCTCCCCCACCAGGATTTACGTCCCTGTGTAGTGGGAGAATACGAGAAGAGTGGGTAAATTTCTTTCAACATTTTCGAGTGAATAACAATGACCAATATATGATTTACATGTTAAAGTATAAAAATTTAAAACAAAAACTCATTTTTGTTTGTGGTGCGTATATTGTGAATGTTCTTTGTTGAATTAAATTGAATCTTGTCTTAACGTTATCATCTGGAACTAAATGTTTTAGCTTACTTTCAGGGTTGCCTATTATTGAGATGAACGTCTTGTTCTGGTGAAAAAGTCACGACCTTTACACGGAGTAATGTTTGCCTGAACCAATAGTGTTGCTGAATAACAGGCATGATATGCTCTGTGCCTCAGTATGACATCTGCCATTCATGCAATGTACAGCTCGAGTTCTCTGCTCTCTTCCGCGAATTGAATGCGCTTTTTTAGATCTGCTCTTAAATACTGTACTTAGGTACTGCATGGCAAAAATGGACAATTATAGTCCATGAAGTTCTACTGCACGTAAAATGATTAATACAATGCATCACAAGCTATAAGCTATAGGGATTTCTCATGGCTGTACCAAAAAATGAAATTTTCGGGATGCTTTTTATATAACATTCTCTATATGGTCATTCCAAGAAAGCTTAGAATTTAATGTTACAACCAATAATTTTGCTTTGATTACTGTACCATTGGATTTCTCTTCTGATTTCTCTTCGATTGATGAAGCTGAAGACGACATGAAAATTAGAAAAAAATTAACACTTCTCTTATAATAATTTTTTTCTGCTGAAACTTTCCCTGCTTTTCCATAATATTTTCCATATTTTCCATATTTTTATATTAAATTATTAAAATTCCAGGATCATACAAAGGTATAAAATTCTTTATATCTATATTCGTATAGCGATTATATTGTAAAAGCAACAACAGTATATTAATAATAAAGCGTTGCAAATGTAAAGAATTTTATACTTTTGCATGATCCTGGAATTTAACAATGATTTAAATTAAATCAAATATTAACGCTTTTCGAAGCTTGCATGCAAAGAGACTTCTTAGGGCCTGTTTGTATGGAATTGTATATTTTTGTTTTTTATTTTACAACAAAAGTTTACACAAAATTTTTGGGACCAGGTGGTAATCTTGTATAGGCTACGTGCTGTTCTATATGTAAATCGTTTAGACGATAAGTATACAGTACTTAGCGAAGAAGTGAAGTAAGTATTCAAATATTTTTTCATGCGGTATTTTTATCTTATATTTGTTCACGAGAAATGACGTTCGGTACATAATGTTTACATAAAAATGTTCACATGTACAGTTAGATTGACATTATTTTTCTATATATACAAGTGTCTGCAGACGTGGGCTCATATTCGAGAAAAAGCTTTACTAGAAGTACCTATATAATGACATGAAGTTTGAATAATTCGAAGTTATAAATGCACAGCTGCATGGCTGTTTATTAAAGTGCCGCCAGTATAGTGACTGTAATTATATATAGTGAAAGTTCATTTTTATAAAATAAGCTGACCCCGCGGCCGATCTCAAACCCTACGCTGATCTGACGGCCTAACCGGCAGTAAATATGACCCGCTCTCTTTCACACTTCACAAAAAATATCACCAAAAAAATTTCATATTATACTGAATAAGAAATGTCAGCTGTTAAATAACCGGCCATTTTACTAAACAACATGCAACTGGCCAGGCCAGGTTACATGTCGGAAACTATCGAAATAAAAACTGTCTGCCTTTATTTTCCCTGAGCTGCAATCATGCATATATAAGTTTAGTACGCGACAGGTTATATTGTTCAATTGTACACGCAGAATTAAATTCAGTAAATTATAATAACTTTACAAATTTAATTTGTTTGCAATTGTATTGCATGGATGTTGTCGAGATCGAGACATGGACGTATGGGCCTAATCTTGTTTTTTTTTTTGGGGGGGGGCAGTATTAGTTTGCCCGAACGTCGCTAATTAATATTTCAACCCAAAATTTTTGGCGGGAGTCATGAAAAATTTTTTCCCGCACATACCCAAAGATTTTCCCTAATACCCCGTAGTTTTCGATAACATACAAAAAATGTTTCGGACATACCAAAACATTTTCTCTTATATCCCGTAATTTTCGCACACATACAAACTTTTTTCCGGACGTAACATAATTTTTCCGAAATTTTTATGTTTTGCTCGAATAACGCAAAAACTAAAACATTGCGTCCGGTGTGTCTCTGCCTTTTGACTTCTCTACCGCAGGTTGTGGGCAGGATATTATTGGGTTGGATATACATACATGCATGCAGTATACTACCATGAAGAGAGTTAAATCATTTCATACGCTTGAAGCTCATGATAGAGTTAGCCACCTTTTCTCCGAGTTATGCCTGCACTTATTATGCAAACGTTTTTGAAGCCATTTAATTTAAAAAACGAGCAGGAGTGTACATGTTTTATTAGGTTTAAAGCCACGAGCGAGCAGCGCGAGTGGCTTTAGACCTAATAAAACACGATAAAAATCTTTATATAAAAATCTTTATGTAAAAATCTTTATATAAAAATCTTTATATAGTTTGCATAACAATGGTCTTTTGTTAAAGTGTTCTTTAGCTGGTATAAAGACGTATGCACGTGACTCATTTCTTACTCAAGATTGGATAATTGCTTCATGAATTATTAATGAGTTTTTGAAATAACCGTCACATTCACATTCATAGAGACTTTACATTCCATTCTTAATTTCCGGCTTGTTATTCCATATTAACGAATAAAATCAAGCGGAACGATAGACATTATAAATAGAGGTGTAATGACTCTTGCCATATACTCTGATGAAGGCTGGCAGCATGCATGCAGTATATATATATATATATATATATATATATATATATATATATATATATATATATATATATATATATATATAT